>CM045557.1:4895697-4972297 GCA_024721245.1 Mitragyna speciosa
TTGAGAGCCTGTTCGCCTAGGCACATTGCCTTGACGAGGTGGCCTTGCTGCTTGGAAAGATTGACCTCCGCTTGGACGAGGTCCTTGGACTAGGAACGGCTTGGATCTTTGTCTCGTCTCCGCATCCTCTCTCCGGATGTCTTGCTCCGCATCTAAACTTGCCTCATACAATTGATCACATGAAGTATTAAAATTCCCGGAGATCTTGGATTGAATTCGGCTATTCAATCCACCCTTGAAGGACACCATCTTCATAGTTTCATCCGCTATCAAGGAAGGAACAAAGCGTCCTAAAGAAAGGAAGATGGTATAATACTCCGCCACGGACGTTGACTTTTGCTTCAAATTGTTGAATTGTTGTATCTTTTGGATGCGGATTGCCGGCGAAAAGTAGTGTTGGAGAAAGACTCGCTTAAAATCTTCCCAGCTCAATTCACAGATCGGTGGAGGCTAAGGTCATGGACACACCGTCCCACCACTTTTCGGCCTCACCAACTAAGAAAGAGACCACCACTTGAGGCCAAATGTGGTCCAGTACTTGAATCGTTTGGAACTTCTTTTTCACTTGGGAAAGCCATCTCTCCACCACATCGGGATTTGGACCCTCATCAAAGGTGGGGATATTCACTTTGCTCAATTCTTTGAAATGGTAGCGAACGCTATCAAAGTCTCCTTCTTGAACCGCCCTAGTTCCTCTTTATTGTCATTGATACTCTTGAAAATCGTGAAGGAATTGGTAGGCGACCGCTAAAGTCGTAAGATCCAATTGGAGCGGCGGAGGAGGATCCTCATATATTGGTCATAAGGGAGGGGTCACACGAGATGTTCCCTCCTCCCGAGGCATTCCGAGAAGTTCGGTAGGCGTCCGCCATAAAGCTCCTAATAGTCACATTGAGGCCTTCATCTTCTTCTTTGTTATCTTTCCCTTCGGGGCCAAGGTCTTCCACCGATGGCTCGGTGTCATCCACTACTCGTTTGCAGGTACCCTCTAATTGAACCTCCAATCTTTGTTTTCTTCAAGGTGGCATTCTGCACAAAACACAAGTTAGAAGCATATCAACTTCAATGACATCTAACACTAGCGCTATAAAGGACAACATCCAAAGAAAACATTCACTATATCAACTCTAGGCATTCTATCCATTTTTACACCTAAGGTAGCCCACAAGATTCAAACCTAAGCTCTGATACCACTAAAAATATCACACCCCGTGCCCGATACATGGCACCCGCCATGCCCTAGATTAAATTAGGATACAAGACTAAACCAAAACGATCATCATCTAATCACAATATAAGCTTCAAAGAATACTAAAATGCCCAAAGGAATCCCTTTCATTCATAATCAAAAGATGTACCATGGCCAATACATATCTTTCCCCCCCAATAACAAAAATAGTAGAAAGAAACATGAATACCCTCATTTACACCAAAAGTATAACTATACATCGAGCTATCAAAAATAACCTTATTTATGTCTTCCCGAACTATTATTAGGAGGCCCAAAAGTCTTCCCAGACACCTTCTACAAAATCATCACCTGCGAGGTTAAACAAAAGGGGTGAGTGATATAATCACCCAGTAAGTAGCAAAAGTTCTCTTTGGGGCTTAGCTTGATAATTATACACTAGATAGTTTTCAACCAAAACAAAGCCATTGTCATTCATCACATGTGGTCAAGTTATAAACCATATATATTCAAAATATCACATAATGCGATTCAAAATCAAAGAAAGAGCTCAAGTAGTTAGTGGACACATGACCCTAGAATTCTAGTTGTTAACTATAACTCGGTTAATGCGGTTCAAAACCAACTACCACCCGGTTGGTTCGGTTCAAGACTAACTATCACCCGATTAGTACAGTTCAAAACAACTTACAACAATCACTAATTTAAGGAACTAGTCCCGTCATATAGCCATTTCACATACAAGAGCTCATTCATATGTTCATTCAAACAATTTATTAGACCACATAAACTTGTTTCATAGAAAACCAAAGTAACCAAACATAAGCCCAATTATATAAAGAAAATATCATCTAAATCATTTGTCATCATTAAAATGCATTACCAAAGTAAAGAGAGTCAAATACTACTTACCTCAATCCAAGAACTAGTTCAAACAATCGGAATAAGGGTAGACGCCGTCGTCACCTATAATGCACAAATAAGACTCGTATTATATGCTAATTCTATCAAGAAACCATAAAAGAGGCTTATACCTAACTTACACGCAAAACAAAGAAAAGAGACAAAAACTGTAATAACCCGCGGCGTTAGTCGCGGCGCGGCTCACGCCGCGGCTCAGATACAGTACCCAACCGTAGTACCAGCCGCGGTGCGGCTAATGCCGCGGCTCGGGTCAGAGCCCCAAGGGGCTCCACCCGCGGTGTCATCTGCGGCGTGACTGGGGCCGCGGATGACCCTAGAGGGGCAACCCTGACGCGCCGTGGCTTCATCCGCGGCGCGGATGGCACCACAGATGAGCCCAGCAAGACGACCTGCAACCTCTGCAACTCTCAAAACCCAAAATCGAACTCTCTCAACTCAACCCAACTCAATCCAACACCAAAAATAGCTTCAAATATGGCATAATATGGTAAGGGAACACTACATTAACACAATCTATAACATATATCATGAATCACACTCAAATCACACCAAAATTCCCAAGTTCTTATACCCATTTTTCATCAAGGTCAATGGGCTCCAAAACTCACATACTCACACACTCTAAAGCACAAGCATAACACTCAAAAGCATGAAACTCAAGAGTTATACCAATTACAACTACCATAGCACTAAAATCAAAGAATCCTAACTAGAGAGATGGATTAGCTTTGAGAAAAGGAAGGATTACCTTGGTTAAAATTGAAAGAATCCAATGGGCCTTTGCTTGCTTCCTTTGGGGGGTTGGGCACTTCAAAGTTCTCTTCAAATGGAAAGAGAGGAAAAATCTTTAGAGAGTGTGAAAGAGAGCTTGGGAGAGGAAGATGAAGAAATGGTAATAACCCTAAGTCTTTGGGGATAAAATTCAAAATCACAAAATTGCATCTAAGGCTTTCAAAGTTCCAAATCTACTGAATGGTCCAAAGGGTAACAATAACATATATGCCCATGAAGGGCCCTATTATTACAATGGGGAAGGTCCAACTAGGTCCAAGAAGAACCGATAGGGATTAACCACCATCAAACAAAACGGGTGCATTGTGCACTTATATGAATTTTTGAAGGAAGACAGAGTTCGAACTCTTGACTTTTCCACCCCACTTTAGCTTTTGAAAGGCTTTGTGGTGAACCAATCCAATCAAATTGGGTTGGTTGTTCCATTAAATCAGTCATGCTTCTTATTTTTGGTGTCTCAAAATGTTTGTCTAACTTTGAAATGTCAAAATATAATTTTTATCTTTTTTCTTTAATTCTCAAGGGAGTTTAGTGCAACTAAAATTTTCAGATAAATTTGTCTTTTTGATGCTAACAACACAGTTATCTTTGAGCGTTTATCAAATGGCTGAAGTGACAGAAAATAGACGCTAGAGACCCCGGAAAAGTTGGGAATATAATGCTGTTGATTAATTTTGTTAGTCTACCCTTGTCAGTATTCAAAGTTGTTTTGCCCAGTAACTTACGTAATCGTGTACCGGTGATTTAAAATGACTTCTGATTAAATTATATGTGTCTCTGTGTGTGTGTTATCAATTTTATTTTTATGAAATATTATCGGCAAGATGAAGACAATTAGTTGTGCCGGTGACAAAGAAAGAGACACCAGTCAGTCTCTTTTGCCTCCATCGCGTCCAATTGAGAAAACCCCAAATAGCATCTTTGGGTTGGCGCGGAAGATTTAATAAAGTCTTCTCATGTTCACTTACTATTGGTTGTCGGTTGGTGAGAGGGCGGCAATGGATGATCTCCATTGCACAAAATAAATTTATCCTTGATTGTTTCCAATTGACGTGTAAAAATTTTTTTTTTTTTTTTTGGGCTTTACAGAGTTTCAATGATTGCTATGTTGCGTCGATTACATCCTTGGCCTGTTCATTTGATTCAACTTTACAGGCCTTTCTTCAACCATTCATGAATAGGTTTCTGTTTTCGGATCATAATTAGGCTACATAATAAATTTGTTTAAAAATTTAAAGTATAACTTTAATCTTGTAAGTTTGTATAAAGCCATAATAAAGGTTATTTCAAATAATAAAATTAAATAAAATTTTTATGTAATATTAGAGATGATTATGTTTTAATATCTCATGGAATTTAATTTTGATGCATTTTGTATCATTAGTGTCACATTGGAGGGAGCTTTGTTATCAGTCACAAAGTAAGATTACAATGCTTTAGCATATTTCAATTGTGACATTATTAAGGGATATTTTATATCTCATACGAATATGTTATATATTAGGATTTTGTTAAAGACATTTATGGTCCCATGTCTATAAAAATTAAATCACATGATTTAAGTTATTTTAGGTAACATAAAGTGCATCCTGGCGTAAAATAGAATTTTATGAATTGATTGAGCTATTGCCATCAAAATGGTCTATTCATTTAATTTATATAATTTTGAACTTTAACATCAAAGGATGTCTCTGATTAAGTTCAAATTCTTCTACCAAAAAGGTTTTTATTTTTTTAAGGTCTAGAAACGACACATGAGACATAGAATTGGAACATGACTTGTTTAAATGGTCTATTCATCAAAAGGTGTGATAGATTTATGAAGATAAGAATATATTCTTAGATTGTTGGAGAATTTGAAATTGCGTGTTAGATATTTTGCCCAAAAGTGTTTCATAATTATGTCAAGCAAATCTTTTTTGACATAATTATGCAGATCCAATCCATACATGAACATATCATCCGTTGACCTCTTTGCAGTAAACATCTCTAGCAAGAATCCCATCCGCATAAACATCCCTTGGGTCGATACTTGAAGGCCCGTTCCGTACTCGGAATTTTTTTTTTTTTTTGACAACTAGGTGTTAATTAACACAGAGTGATAAAAATTTGACAAACCAGAACCATTTGAGCATATTACAAAAGGCCAATGAAACTTTGGCCTAATTGTTGTGTCAGACTCACTGTTTTAAATGTATTTGATTCATAGAGCAAAACATTTGTTAATGATGACCAAAACCCCCCAACAAATGGGATTTCGAAACCCATTGTTTTGAAGGAAAGAGGAATTAATGTGGAATGAACTGACTAATTCAATTTGGGATAATTTGTGTTTCTATGGACAACGGCTGCGGGATATAGCCGAGGAATTGGAGAATTAATGTAGCCAAGGAATTGGAGAATTGGACAAAATGCAATGATTTAAATATTGAACATAGTCAAACCAACTTTGGTCCTAATTCAGAGGGAATGAGGGAGGAGACAAAATCATTCATGGTGATTATGTCCATTATCGTCGTGTGTCTCTGGGTAGAAAATTTCGGAAGTGTATCATTAACTGCCCTTCGGCCCGGCTCAAGTATTTGAGAAGACCAAGCGGATTGATGGACTATGCACTAGCACACGATGCTAATGCACATAATCATCATCAATGATTTTGTCTCCTCTTTCATTCCTATTTCCCCGTTTCTCTTAGTGCCATTGTATCCGTGAAGAAATATTGGGGATAAATTCTCCGCCTCAATCCACTTGGTCTTCTCAAATACTTGTGCCAGGGCGAAGTGGTGTTGAGTTGCCTTGCTCTGCATGCAAGTATTCTTTGTTAGTAATTGAAGAAGGATACCAACGAATAAAGGGCCACTTTATAAGGTTGTGAGAAGTTGAAAGTCTTACTTTATCTCGTCAAAATTAATTATATCATTTGAGAAAATACAGCTTTGTGGTTTGACTCATTTGAAGTTTAAAATATTTTCTAGTTTAAAAGCATTTTCTAATTGGTGTAGCTTTTCCACAATGACAGATAAAATAAAAGATCCCACAAGTTGGATTTTTTTCATTTGATTCTTTATTCAGTATTGTTAAGGAGTTGATTTTGGATCAGAGGAGTGGCTAATTGTTAGAAGGGAAATTTGCTTTTGAAATTTTGGTTTGCAGTTGGTTTGAGAGTCAGTATTGTGCTCTAGTTGTAAACTAGCTTGCAAAAGCTAACATATAAAATTATTTTGAGAACTCGAATTTTTGGGTTTGAAGATCAGTGGCAACGTGGAATAAATTTGGCCTTTTACAAAATCGTGAAGTTCCCACGTAGCAATGGTATCAGTCATATAAATAGCAATATGTCAGTGCCATTAGCTTTGGCTGCAACCTTTTTTGGTCTGTTAAATCCAATTAACAAATGTATCACAGGCTATATAATTTTTATTGATGAACCTATTATAGCATATGACTGACACACACACACACACAAACGAAACGTTGAAGAAATAGGTGGTTGGATAATCAATTGATTGTCTAGTTAGCTGAGCTCTGCTGCGACTTCGAAATTTTCATTGGATGTATGTTATGGTTTCATTTTGTTTTCCTTTTCTAATCTCAAATTAACAGTGAGCAGTCAATTTAATTTCTTTTAATACCCAAGAATTTGAAGAGTTGTATAAGTATTTCTTTATTTGGGGATATCTATTTGCTTCCTTAGGGAAAGGAAGCAGTTAAAAACTCAGTTGAGCATCTATCTCTAAATCTTGATCACTATAGATATTTACAGTATTCACTTCAATGTATCCTAAATAATGTAAATTAAATAAGACTCTACTGTCCAACAATTCAGCAATTCCACCTTTTTTTATTTAATGGGTACAATGGGTAAATCAAAGTAGGAAGAAAAATTCACATAAAGACATCAAACCACTTTTATAGTAGTATAACATAGATGTAGAATTTTTGTGGTAAAAACTACATGGGTTGTATATCATTTCCTATAAAAATCTAAGTTGTTGTGCATTAATGCGCATTCTTACTCCAAGAAAGTTTTTCAAGTAAAAAAAAAAAAAATAGAACATATAATTTCAAAGTGAAAAACGAATTGAAAGGAAGCTATACAATACAATAGGACAACTCTACTTGAGTTCATAATAAACATTTTAACTGCTACAATAATTATTCCAATTGACAACCAACGTTTGATTCAAGCCAACAAGCACAAAAATATTTAAGTATAAAAATGCAAAAAAAAAAAAAACTGTATATTATATAGAATCTGATGCTAACATCGAGCCACATAGCTTCTCAACATCAGTGAGATATTCTCGAGTTTGTTGCTTCATGACATGTAAGTACATACCTCTTAAATATCAAGATTTGTTGATGTTCATTCTGGCACCAAGAAATCTATCTTTGATGTGATGCAATTTTCTTTCAGTCTCATTAATAGGCATTCGATCATCTGGTAATGCTGCAGAGCATTTGATTCCAATTTTCAAAATTGAAGCAACACATTGCATCCTTTTGTCATCATTGCACAGTTCCAGTTGTCTAGTAACTTCCCCATTATCATCTCCATTTGAAAGAAGTGATGGATCAATAATCATTAAAACATGTTCAGGCAAAGCTCTTTTAACATAATTATGCAGATCCAATCCATCCTTGAACATATCATCCGTTGGCCTTCTACCTGTGAACATCTCTAGCAAGAGAATACCATATGCATAAGCATCCCCTTGGGTCGATACCTGATGGCCCATTCCATACTCTGAAATATTTTTTCTTGGTTAGCAAACAAATTTACATATGGTTCTTACCAAAGATTTAAATAAATGTTTGTGCTTTATACTACAAGAAATTATAGATTTGGAAACTAGCTGTACTCTTTAGTTGCTTTTGTCATCGATCAACAAATGAATCAAGAAAGGAAAAAGGACCATGCAATCAAGAGTAGTCTCCACGTACTGAATCTCATATGAATTGTAGATATAATATTTTATTGAAAGAGTTATGATAATTTCTGATAGGTGAATTCTTTCATTCAACTTCAATTCGAAACTTGGTATTTTAATACGATTTTTGTCTCCAAGGTGCAGTTGCCAGAATTTCGTAAGATAGATTAACTGTATTCGCAATTGTTAGGCTTAGTGGCATGTAAATTAAGCATAAAATGTTTGAAAAGAAAAACAAACACACATTTGTCCTGACCGAAGTTAAGAAGTACTTCAACTTTCACCATCCCAGATCCGTGAAAAAGCTATCCTAGTAATTATTTGTAACTTGGTTTACTACCTTCAGTTACTGAAGTTTAAATGTAAATTTTTGCTGAAAATTAATGCTGATAATTCACATGAAATTAATGCATAGACGTAACAAAAATATTACCCGGAGCTGCGTAGCCTATTGATCCTCTAATTGAAATAGTACTGCTGATCCCTTCTTCCGAGGTAGTATTGATGGTTTTAGGAAGAAGCCTTGCTAATCCAAAATCACCCACATGAGCAACAAAGTCATTGTCAAGAAGAATGTTGCTTGGTTTTATATCACAATGAACGACTGTTGTTTCACTGTGATTATGAAGATAATGCAAGCGCTGAGGCAACGTCAATTGCAATATTTAGTCTCTGAAAAAGATTGAGCTTTCTAGATGTTGTTGTCTGATCAGTTGTCTCTCCAGGATGCAGCCACAAATCAAGATTTCCATTTTCCATAAACTCATAGACCAGCGCCTTGAATTCATGCCCCACGGAATCAAGGCTGGAGCAATAACTTAAAATGGAAACTAGATTCCGATGGCGAATGTTTCTTAATGCTTTGCATTCAGCTTTGAAGCTCTTGGAAGCCCCATTCTTCTGAAGGTCAAGAACTTTAACTGCAACAAGTCTATCTCTGTGTTGATCTAGCCTTCCTTTATAAACAACTCCAAAACTTCCTCCTCCAATTAAGTTTTCTGGAGAAAATCCAGAAGTTGCACGATGGAGCTCCTGGTAAGAAACTCTTAAGAGTTTATTGATTCTATCGACTGTTGTGGGCACCATAGGCAAACCGATATTTCTTCTATACATCTTTTGGTGCATCATTATATAAAACAACAATATACCAAGAACCAGAACCATTATAGGTAAAACTGTGGATAATAATACAACGATCTTAAGCTTTTGCCTTTTCTTTTCCTTGATCACGGGGCAAGGTGGGAAATCCAATTCGGAAATACCTCCGCAAAGTTGGTTGTTTCCGATCAAAGTTATTTGGCTTGCATTCCCAAAAATTCCAGTAGTTGGTATCTCACCACAAAGGTCATTGTATGAAAGGTTCAAATACCTCAAGTACTGAAGTTTCTCAAGGTCTTTTGGTATTTGTCCAGTCAAGTTGTTACTTTGAGAGGTCTAATTCTTGGATGCCTCTCAAAGAAGCCAATTTTGAGGGGATCGTACCTTGGAAAAAGTTGGCTTGCATTTCAAAAGTCTCCAAACTCAAACAATCAACAAGGGATAAGGGTATTTCTCCAGAAAATTTGTTGTAGGCTAAGGAGAATGTGACCAAGTGTGTTAGCTTTCCTACTTCAAGAGGTAGAGAACCACTAAATGTGTTCAGGTTTAAGCTCAAATAGACTAATGAGGTATGCATGCCAAAAAATTGTGGTGGTATGACACCACTAAGGTTATTTCTGGATACATCCAGATATTGCAAGTTTTGGCAGTTCATAAGAATATTGCCAAATACTGTTGCTGCCTTCAAAAAGATTGCCTGCCAAGTTCAGATGGTATAGAGTGGTGATATTACATATGGTGGACAAAATCTCTCCTGACAACCTATTTCGCTGTAGACCCAAATATTGCAAGTCTTTCAAATTTACCAAAATCACTTGGTATGACTCCTGAAATGGAGTTCCAAGACAGCATCAAGGACAATTAAATTGGGAAAATTTCCAAGTCCTTCTGGGATATTCCCTGAAATTTGATTTCCTCCAAGGGCTAATGCAGTGAGCACTACAAGAAAATAGTGATTTTGTGACAACACAAAGTCGTCACAAAAACCCAAAAAGTCATCACTATAAGTTACAGTGACGACTTTTCTAGTTGTCACAAGGTTGTCACAGATTCTATGTCACTAAAGAGTCATTGTGACGACTTTAACAAGGTCGTCACAAAAGCACAGTATTCAATGACGAGTTAAAATCGTCACAAATTATTGACATTTTGTGACAACTTTTCTTGTCACTCATCCACTTAAAATTTTGTCATAAATAAAAACAAAAGTCGTCACAAATATTGCTCAACAGTGACAACTTGTACTCGTCACTATAATACTATTTATTAGTGACAAGAATTCTTGTCACTATTAAAATTTATACTTAGTGACAACATTAATAGTGTTGTCATAGATGTATAACATCAGTGACAACAAAAAATTCATCACTAATAGTTCTGCTCATCAGTGACAAGAACTCTTATCACTAATAGAACTTACTGTCAATGACAATATTACAAATGTCATCACAAAAACATAGTATTCAATGACAACAAAAATGTCGTCACAAACTATTAACAATTTTTGACAACTTTTCCAATCACGCATTTGCATGTACTTTTGTTATATCTAATGCAAAAGCCATCACAAATATTAACTAAATAGTAACACCGAACAATTACAACTCGACTAATGCCACAATGAATAATAATAAACACGAAATGAACTTTCATATAGATATTCATAAACATCTGTAAATCTATGAAAATATACATCAACCATAATTATTTACAAGATATCAATTCAAGTACCAGTGTCATTATCCATACTAAATCCAAAAGAATGCACCACATTAAGGTACAAAACAAAATAGAAAGTAGCAACTTCTTCAAACTGAGGCCATCTTCAAGTTCGCATCCAAAAGCTGGCTTTTTTTCAATTCCTCATGATGTACTGCAGTTTAAATGTAAAACAAAGGGTAAGAAAGTAAATCAAAGAAGATACCAAAAAAAAAAAAAAGGAAAAAGAAGAACATAAGCAATAAGACAACTTCAACACAAAGTACATATCATAAGCACTTTACGAAAATCAAAGATACCAATCTCACCATTTTTGCCCCAACAACTTCAGCATCTGATCAATGTCTAATTTTGGTCTTGGAAAAATCAAAACAAAAATAAACTTGAGAGAGAGAGAGAGAGAGAGTGTGTGTGTGTGTGTGTGCAAGAAAGAGAGTAAGAGAGAGATCTAAATAGCAAGATAGAGGAAAATGAGGAAAAATAACTTTTTGGTTACCTTCTCCAATTCAAGGGATTGACATATACGAAGGAAACTTTAGTTAAGCTAAAATGATTGAAAACAGACCAAATTTCAACATTTCTTTACTATCCACTTACAGAAATCAAAGAGATTAAAAACAAGCAGACACCTAATTTAACAATTGTACAAGAGTTAGGATGAAAGAATTCCTTTGTAAAGTCAATAAGAAGATTCATCTTTGCCGTTTTTCTGTCAAAAATTCTTTTAGTTAGGATAGGGGAAATTTAATGAATCAAATTACTACAACATAATCACGAGCCAAAAGCCAACCACCACAACAATTATACATAGAATTATATTGTCAAAGGGCATTATTTTATGGATCAAAGAAAAGCCGAGATTAGTACTCAATATCTATTATCAAGCTGAGATTGGTAATCAATATCTATTATCTCATATTTCTTTGCTTTCAATTTAGAATGAATAATTACTTGGCTCACAAATTTAGTCATTTAAGATTGAAAACAAGATCTGATCTCTATCATGTGCTTAATTTAAAATTGAAGCAGAAAAATCTTGCTTAGGAGTAGAGTCAAGTCATATTGTATATCAACAACTATTGTAAAGTCACTTAATCCTGGAAAGTCACTTATTAGGCAGCATGGCATTTAGAAACATGCCTGATTGGTATATCTGGACACAAAGAGGAACAAAAAGGAGCAAAAAAATTTAGAGTTAGGAACAAAAATAGCATAACTTGTTGTAAAGGCAGCACATGCATGACACGAAGAACATTTCCATAGGCCAGTAATGACAAACCTAAAATTATAAGTGCTATTAAAAGCTTTTCAAACAAAAGAAGCAAGTCAAGCCTGCAAACTAGTTAAACACAACTTACAAAAAAAAAAAAAAGATTAAACACATCAAGAGATAACGAGAGACAAAGTAGTTAAAAAACAAAGACGACGAACAACAGCGGTACACATGAAGTGTTAAAAAAAAAAATCAGAGAAGTAACAATGTCTTTATTTCTCTTTTAAAAAATCAATACTAATGAAATTAAGGTCATATTAAAGTTCAAGGCTAACTTGTGAACATAAATAAAGAACCGTCACTATTCAGAATGTGTGACAAAAATTATTGAAGAAAAAGTTCTATTTTCATGTATTAGTTTAGGTAAAACACAGAATGAATAGTTGATGTCATAATATTGAAAGTACAGAAAGGAGCTAGATAACAAAAACACACTCAAACAAACGGAAGGCAAATATTTTCCTCACAGGAAGGTGATAGAAATTCTTTAGATTGATGAAGCGATGTCTAGACAGCAAGCAAACATTAATACCATCAACGGTATGCCGCAAATTAAAAGGGGAAAAGAAATATGCAGAATGACTAAAGACCTATTTAATTTTTAGAATAAAGGACTTATGGCATGGATGCTGATCACTTCCTTAAAGTTTGAATAATGGAGGTATAAGAATAAAGAAAATCACATCGAAATTCTTAAATCTCACTAACTTCTATTGTTATCCTTTTGGACTGCTATGTAGAGGGCCCATAACTCAATTTTCTATCAATTATTTTGTTATACAAAGGGAATATAACTCAAAATAATCAACAAAATATTCTCACTATCTTTTGCTTTTGTTAACCTTAGCTCTAGCAGGCATTGACCATAATTCAATAAAAGAAGAGCAACAGATATATCAGACCAATAAAAATTGTTAACCATGTGAAAAAGAACTTTTGTTACCTATGTGACAAAGAAGCATCCAAAAAAAAAATCAATAACTTTCCTGAAAAAAGTACTCTTCTAAGATTACCAACATCAGACAACATTTCAAATACTAATGTTAAACAAGAGAGTAGTATGTTGGTAGTTCTATTAGTTACTATCTAATCTGTTAAAATTCCATGGCACATACCCAAGAATATATCCATGTGACACTCGATGTAGCCAAATAAGGCATTGGGATGAAAGTTCCTGGATAGCTAAAACTATGCATACTCTTCTCATCTGCTCCTTAGCAATATAATAGAATGTCCGTTTTAAGCAAGGCCTAATAACCATATCAGAATAAAGCATTAGAAATAAAAACTGCATTCTATGCAGTTTCTATTGCACAAACAATTAAAGCCATAGTTGGTCGAATGGTCCCCCATCTTCAAAATTCTTTTCTGCCCCAAAACACTTTGCCCCAATTAAATATTGGATGGTTCATGAGAACTATCTAGGTAGCATAGAATTATATTTTTGTTTCAAGAAATGCAAAATAATATCATAAACGTAAAAATCTTTATAGCTTTTTGATATAATTACCTAATGATATCAAAAACGTAAAAATCTTTATAGCTTAAAGGTATGCCATTCCTCTATTTATTTATTGCATTATTTTCTAAGCATACGGGAAGAAAAAACAACTCTATGGTACAATTTTGTATTTGGTTAAACCTTATTTTACTGGTCTACCGTGCAAATTTTCCCCTACAGACTTTTTCTTTTCTCCTCAATAGTCAAAATAAGGGTACTGTTGGAGATTGTAGACGTCAAAATCTTGTTCCCGCTACAACCATGAAAAGGGATGATGCTAGTGATCTTAAACTGCAGCCCAGACCAATTATTGGCCTTGACACCAATAAGAAATCTCTGGATGTTGTTTCTTCCTCTACTCTCTCTCGCTAGGAATACTGCTACTTACCATACAAATAACTAGGTGAAAACTCTACTATAATATGGATTCTTGCTGATTTTTATTTTGCTCTCCTTAATTCTACAATGAGAAATTTTATGTTGTGCTCCTAAACCAACTTCGTACTGTGTTGTTTAATCTAATCATTGGTGCCAAAACTGTTACTTTTAAGTAGCATTGAAAGAAAAAAAAAATACGCAATAACTGCATCTCTTTCATTCTAGAATTAATTCAAAAAAGCAATTTTACTCCTGTAACTTCTGTGATTAAAGTCATTTATGAGTAGCAGATGCTTTTCTTCATTCAATCTCACAGCATTTATGAGTAGTAGATACTAACTATGAAGTAAAATAGTCTAACATATCATTAGACTTCAGCACTCACTCCATCACCTTTGGTCTTTAAAGCCTAACACCCGTTTCAAAATTCTGGACTTTATCGAAAAAAAATCCCCTTGCATTTCCTCTCATATCAAAATAATTTGTAAAGTTGAATAAACTACAAATCAACTGAACATTCAGATCATTCAAAGGTAATTTTCTAAGTTCAAGTTTATCTTTCTTATAAATACTTGATATATTGTGATCCTTTAGAACCAATCACTAAAACCCAATCGTCCCACAATTTCAGTGTCTTTCATTCCTAAATTTAACTGATTAGCCCAAGCTTTTGCTTAAAATAGTTCAATTTTGTTCTAGTTTTTTAGCTGAACCAAAAAAAAAAAAAAAGTGACTAAGACTAAATCAAATAGCAATACACTTGGAATAATAAACAATTATTTAAATTAACTAAAAAATAAAGAAAAATAAATATATACAATTTTTTAAAAGTCAACAAGCTACCTTTAAGTTCATCAATGATAATCGAGACTGCAATTCTGAAGAAAAGTAGAGGCATTTTCGTGATCGTCCTTAGAACGGAAGTTACTCAGGTCATGGGCAATTCCGAGGCCGCAGAGAGCGGAGGACTTGGGATTTTCCGGCAATGCCACGCCGAAAAGTAAGCCAAAGACTTTCGATTCAACAAACTCCAAGAGCTGAGCTCCGGTGACGGGGCCGTTAGGTGACGGTAGGGTCAAGTCCACCCCTCTCAGTTTCGTGCCATCCAGAATCGTTAAGCCTTCCGTCAGCCATTATTTTTTTTAGGTGATTTTTCGGTTTTAAATAGGAAGAAAAGAAAATTTGGGCCAGAATCGTTAAGCCTCTGACCAGAATCCTAACTATGAAGTACCTCTCCGTGGCATTGCGAACACATCAACACGCACAGTATATTCATCCACAAAATCCCCAGGCATTAGCCCCATCACTTCACCAGCAACCTAGCGTTCCCTAATTAGTCATTTAATCAATCAACTAAACATCAACAATACTCTAATTACCTGATTAATTCAAATCAAATCAACAAATAAAAAGCTAAATACCAGATTTACCGTGTTTAAGCATCTTGAGAAGGGCGAGATGTAGACTTGCTCCGATGCTACAGTTGGAGAGTCCGGTAGAGGGCTGCATCGGTCCTGGTGAACATACTCTGTAATCTTTCAATTTACGATATCATTTTTGGGCTAGCTATCAAAGGATTTGACAAAGAAACTAGAGAATACACAATATTAGTCTTATAAAGTGAAAGGAGCTTAGATCAAAGAAACTAGAGAAGACAAGGCTAGAAGAGGGCTTGAGTTTACTTTTTTGGAGAAGCTGCAGAGGAACTAAGGAAAAGAGAAGGGAAAAGGAGGGAATTATTACATTTGGACTTTGGGAAAGGGAGGGAATGAGAGAATTAAAATTTTGGTGAAAATTTGGTAAGGCGGAAGGAGGGAAATTAATATATTTTCTCACAAATGATTCATTATAAAAAAAAAATTTACTAATATATAGAGTTGGCAATTAAGTTTCAATACTTATTGGGTACTCTTACCCAAATTTAATTTGGACATGATGGGTATCAAAAATATGAGATTGGGCCTAAATAAGACTATACCTAACCAATTTAAATATGGGTGTAAATAGGACTTATTTGGGACTCCCATAGGTATGATAAACTAGTTATTTAGACATTATTTAAATGACTTAAAATTAAAAATATAAATATTTGATAATCAAATATCATTTAAATGACTCAAAATTACAAGTATATCTAATAATTTATTTATTTTGATGTCAAAAAAATTACTATTAGGTATTTGGGCAATATCAAATGGGTCTAAATCTTTTTTAGTCCCGCCCATAGTAATCCCACGGCCAATATGGAACAGTTTAGGTACAATCCATATTTTACGGTCCTAATTAAATCCTGTTCATCCCACCCATTTGTCATCTCTACTAATATAGTATATAATAGTTTAAATTTGTGTAACTTTTTACAAGATAGAGACTTTTTATGATACGAAAAATTAATATATTTTAAAAATTTTATATTTTGAAAGTTTTACTAGTACGATAGATATACATATGTATGTATGTATACACACACAGATACACACACATACACACACGTACATATATATACGTATATAAGTGTATATAAATGTGTGTGTGTCTATACGTATATGTACACACACACATATATGTATGTGTGTGTATGTATGTGTGTGTATGCATTTATGTATATACGTATAAATGTATATATATGTGTGTGTGTGTGTGTATATGTATGTATGTATGTATTTATGTATACGTATGTATGTATGTATGTAAATACGTATATATACGTATGTACTTATCTATGTATATACTTGTGCGTACGTATGTAAGTACATACGTATATAAGTATGCACATACTTGTACATACGTATATACACGTATATAAGTACATATGTATATGTACGTATATACATACATATACATATGTATGTATATGTATATGAATGTATATGTAAATATATACACACGTAAATATACATATATATATAGATACATACATGTATACATATATATACATATATATCTACACACACACAGATGTGTATATCTATATATGTATATGTAGATATATATGTGTGTTTATATATGTATGAATATGTATACATATACATATATATATGTATATATATACATACATATACATATATGTGTGTGTATATAGATATGTACATACATACATGTATTTATATACATGTATGTATCTACGTACGTACGTACGTACATGCAATTTGACAATACTTGACAATCAATTTAGCTGTTCGAATAATCAAAATCGTTTGCTAATGCATGCATGACTAAATCCATTTGGTTTGAGTGTCGATTCATTAACAACAAACAGTTTGACTATTATAATCAATAGCAACCTTTTATCATGCAAATATGAAGATTACACTTAATTTCGTATTAAATTACGATTTTTGTAGTGAATTTTTAGTAACAAAAAAGTAACCCATCGCCCTCAAATGAATAATAAAAGCTCAAAATTGCCTTTTCCTGGAAATACCTATTTACCCGAATTAGAAAAATAAAGGGCATAGATTGCATTTTATACACTAATCAACAAAAGATATGAAAGAGAAGAAGAAAAAAAAGAAGTACTAGAATGTTAGTGGAATTAGAGTAATCACACTAGATAAAAGGTTGGTTTGAGGAATAAACTCACCACTACAATTAATCAGATCAGTGGTAAGAAAAGATTTTTAATTGGCTAATTTAGGCGCATAAACTCTTTGAAGCTTTTGAGTGAAGCTTTAGAAGCCAAAGTCAATGTACACCTCCTACGGTTAATCACACCAATTAATTTCAAATTTTAATTCTCTATAAGGTGTTAGTAAACCTATTAAGTACTAAGAGTTTGTAAGTTAATAGTTTTTTTTTAAAATAGCAACCTTTTGAGTTCAACATTTAGTAAAACATAATTTTCTTACTATTTATAATACATTAAGTCATTCTTAATTTATGTTCAAAACTTAATGAGTTATTTGGTTAGAATTCAAAAATTAGTGTCAGTATGAGTATGATAAACTCATTAATATGCTTTCATTTATAGTGTTCTATCTTGTGAAATAGCTACACCCTTATCTTCCTTTGTTGTGGGACTAAATTGCAATACATAAGTGCCATTGTAGAATTAATGAAATTGGTTTATCATACATGGGTCTAAATTGCAAAAGAGATGGTGTTGTAGTAAAGATAATGAAACTAGTTTATCACATATGGAGTTAAATTGCAAAATATAGGGTGCCATAGTAGAATTAATGACATTAGTTTATCATATTTGAGACTACTTGAACTCATCAGTGACGACACAAATGTCGTCACTGAAGTATGTCAATAGTGACCACATTTGTGTTGTCACTAATGATGAGTCTATTAGAACTCAACTGTGACGACACAAATGTCATCACTGATGTGCATCAATTGTGACAACCAATCAATGTTGTCATTAATAACAAGTCTACTTGAACTCATCTGTGACGACATCAAATGTCGTCACTAAAGTGTGTCAACAGTGACAACATTTGAGTTGTCACTAACAATGAGTCTACTAGAACTCAACTGTGACAACACAAATGTCGTCACTGATGTTCATCAATTGTGACGACCAATCCACGTTGTCATTAATAACGAGTCTACTTGAATTCGTCTGTGACGACATCAAATGTCGTCACTAAAGTGAGTCAACAGTGACAACATTTGAGTTGTCACTAATGATGAGTCAACTTGCACTCAACTGTGACAACACAAATGTCGTCCCTGATGTGCGTCAATTGTGACGACCAATCTTTGTTGTCACTAATAAGGAGTCTACTTGAGATCATTTGTGACGACACAAGATGTCGTCACTGAAGTGTGCCAACAGTGACAACATTTGTGTTGTCACTAACGATGAATCTACTAGAACTCAATTGTGACAACACAAATGTTGTCACTGATGTGCATCAATTGTGACGATCAATCCATCTTGTCATTAATAATGAGTCCACTTGAGCTCGTTTGTGACGACACCAAATGTCGTCACTAAAACGTGTCAACAGTGACAACATTTGTGCTGTCACTAACGATGAATCTATTTGTACTCAACTGTGACAACAAAAATATCGTCACTGACGTGCATCAATTGTGACGACCAATCTACATTGTCACTAATAACAAGTCAAGTTGATATCGTCTGTGACGACACAAAATGTCGTCACTAAAGTGTGCCAACAGTGACAACATTTGTATTGTCATTAACGATGAGCCTGCTTGAATTCAACTGTGACAACACAAGTGTCGTCACTGATGTGCATCAATTGTGACGACCAGTCCATGTTGTCACTGAAAGTCTCGTTTTAGTGACAACTTTTTTTAGGTTGTCACAAAACTAATTTCCCGCTACACTATCCCTTGCGTGCCACACCATTTTGTGACGACTAACTGTAAGTTGTCACTAAGGATGAGTGCATATGAAGTCATCTGTGACAACATCACAAGTCGTCACAGAAGTATGTCTACTGTGACAAAATTTATTGTTGTCACTGAGAATGTTGTCACAAAAAACCATTTTTCTTGTAGTGGAGTTCATATGAGAGGTTTGCCATGAACTTAGGTATTTCACCACCAAAATTATTAGCGGCCAAATCAAAAATCCTTAGATTACTATTATTTATCAATGATGAAATGAAATTCAAGTCTCCTTTAGAATTGTTTCCCAAGCGATTCCAAGAAAGTGATAGATATTGAAGGTTTGATAGATCTCCTAAATTAGTTGGAACTTGCCCTTCAAACTTATTGTGAGTAAGGTCAAGTAACTCAAGCCTAGAAGCATTGGTGATGGAAACAGGAATTTTGCCACTGAAGTTGTTTGTCCCAGTTTGTAGGAGTTGCAGATTTGGTAGGATGAGACCTATGTTGCTTGGAAGATATCCATGAAAAGAATTATCCGTTACTGAAAAGATAAGGAGAGATGAAATGTTATAGATAGAGGCAGGGACCATACCAGATAGTTTGTTTACTCCAACTCCTAATATATATAAATTTGTTAGCAAGCCCATCTCCTTGGGCATGTTGCCCTCTAAATTGTTAAATGCAAGTAACAGAATTGTTAATGACGATATGTTTCCAATAGAGAAAGGAATCTCTCCTGTCAAATTGTTGATGGAAAGAGAGAGAGTTTCAACTTTCTTCAAAGTAGTTAGCTCAATAGGAACTTTGCCTTCAAGTTTGTTCCTTTTCAGGGAAATGCTTAATATATTTGAGCAGTTACCCAAACTAACAGGAATCTTTCCACTCAATATGTTATCTGACAGGTTAAGAAGCCTTAGACGGAACAGATGACCAATTTCTTTTGGAATTTCACCACGGAACTGATTTTCCTCCAGATGGATGAATTTCATGAAGCTGAAGATTTCCTACATGAGGAGATATGGTTCCAGACAAACTCTTACCAGTTAGATTTAAGGCCTGTGACCCTCTGATGTCGTTTGCCACATGTGACTCCTTGCCATTGGCAATGGAATTGTGAATGGTTCCATGAGTTCAGCACTCCAAGAGGATCATTATATATCTGATTCTTGAACTCAAGCAGAGCAAGTTGATCGGTCTCATTGTTTAGTCTATTAGCAGCTGAAGCATGGTTCATGGACAAATTCAAGGCAACTAGAACTAGAAGCATGAGCAAAAATTCTGCTGATGGTGATGACGACCAGAAATCCGGAAGAAGTCGGATCTTGATACTGCATTTTTCGGAGTGAGAGTGTCATTAGTTTACAATAATTGATGATTCAACGTGGTTAATTTGTGTTTTGGTCTGTAAAAGATTCACGAATACTACTGCTTATATAACCAAACCATTGTAGAATTATTCAATTATATTTCGGTGACTTGCAAATTCTACCCATGTTAGTGGTTGTCATAATTATTTGGGAAGCATAATTTCAAAACACTCATATAAAATTTTGAATAGTACATAAAGCATCCTTAGCTGGATGAAATGACTGTAAACAGCAACCTCGTACATAAGAAATAGATTCAAAACCTCTCTTGAAGTGTTTAACTATTGCAGACAATACCCTTCATTTTGTAAAATTCATTTACCACCCTTGCTATTGCAAAGTAATTAATATACAGCCCTGCAAATAAACCAAGTTACAAACAAAAGGAAAAATAACCAAGATTGAATGAAGTATGGAGGATGGTGCTATATTTTTTAGGCCTTTTTTTAAGTCGCATAGGTAATGGGTGGTAATGGGCTGGAATTGTATTTGGGGACTGTGTGCCAACAGGGACGGGAAGGCACCATTGGGTGCTTTTTAACATTTCTATTTATTTTTATTTTATTTTTGTAACAAAAAATGGTTTATTTGTATTAGTCATTAATTTTCCTTTTTCTCTTTTCTATTTTCTCTTTTCATATGATCGGCAATTCTGTATATTTATTCATATTTTTGCTAACATTGTAAACTAGAAGAGAGGTGATTGTAATCCGCGTTGTACTACTAAAATTTCTCCAGGAATAATCCAAAAGGAATCTCTTTAGAAGTCTGATGGAAATTACCAAATTTCTCAACCCGTGACCTTTGCTTTTGCTGTTGGCCTTGATTTTACTTTGACCTTGCTCTGCACTTGCGCTTAAGACAAGAAGTAGAGTACAAAACTTTTTTTTTTTTTTTTTCAGAATTTCATAGCAGAGTATAAAACTTTCTGCCGCTGTCAACTTCCACGGAAATATTTGCCTGATATCATGGTCTGGGTTATCAATGATAAAAGGACTAGGAAAGGAGTTGATATTAGGTGCACCCTAGCGTACTACGTGGCACGCTTGAACTAATCACACATAATCAAATATTATAAGGTATGACCCACTATTATCACGTGGTAATATATTATTAATTTTAATGCACCATGTGATAATACACGTGGTGTATTTAATACTTTTTCTTAGGAAAGAACCCAATGATTTTATATAATAAAGGGTAAAATACTCTATATCCCCCCGTGATTTTCGAATAAAAAAGTTATATATCATCCCCGTTGTTTAGGTTAAAATGTCAAAGTAACAGAAATTAGCTTCCGTGATGGAACGTGGGCAAAATGTCCAAATTACCCTAGTACTTAACTATTTTATCTCTGTGCTTGTATGCATTTTTTTTTTTCAAAAAAATACGCTTTACCTCCATGTGGTTTCTAGATGAACCACATAATACACTTTACCTAAGGGTTTGTTTGGTTCACGGACAGGATGAGACAAGATGACTCATCCCAGGATCTATAATCCTGGGATGAGTTATCCTCGGATTAACAATCCTTTCAATCCAGTGTTTGGTTGGTACTAGATTTGATTGGATTTCTTAGGCAATAGTCTCATCCTGTGTTTAGTTGGAAATTAAATTATTATTTTATTGACTAAAGTACCATATATTTATATAATTATTTTACTTGGCAATCCAACACATATTCAAATAATATTATAAGAATTATAATATGGTAAAATATAAAAATAGAAATAAGATGAATTACTATTTTTATTTGATAATTCAAAAAATAATGTTCAAATGGTATTATATGAATCATCATATCAATAAAACAAACATAATAATTAAATACATTACTACATTGACCTAAGAATTTGAAATAAGCAATGAAATTACAATTTGAAACTTTTGCATCTACTCTTTTTAAAATAAAAAAATTAGAAATTAAAATTTTTCATAATACAAGTAAAAAATACTTATGCTATTTTTCATATTCTGTATCTAAGTTATATCAAAGTAATTTTTTAGTTATTCTCAAGAAAATATATGATAAATAAAGTATAAAAACAATGAATAATATACAAATTAAAATTAAATAGAAAGAAAGATCAAATACGATATTTAAGTTTTTTATTTATTTTAAACTTGAAAATGAAATAATTTAGTACTCTTCAATTCCTCTATGATATTTATAAATATTAGCCTTTAAGACATGTATATGAATCGGTTTAGTTAACTGCAGTTTTCAAAAATTGATACCCCTAACCAAAACTGAAACCACTTTTGTAAATAAGGCTCGATTAACCTAGTCGCTTTCAAATTTTAGTTCAATTACTCTTATTTTTCGATTCGAAATAGAGTGATTATTGCATTTTTTTATTTTTTAATTATTTTTTCCCACCCCAACTGTCATGTCATGGCATGAAATTAATTATTAACATGTAGATACTTGAAATACTTAAAAAAAAATAAATATTCATAATTTTATATGAGAAAATAAAATCATGATAAATTCAAGCTAGAATTGAAAATAAATAAAAACCCACAAAAAATAATTGGAAACATAAAATAATAATATGAACAAAATTAAAAACGTGATACAATTTACAAAAAAATTGTTGAACAAAAAATATTATATTGTATCTTTTATAGAAGAAAGTCCTAGAGAGGATTTAGGAAGATAGTATATTAATCTTGATTATTATAAGATATGTCCTATAATTAAATTAGTCTAAATTATTGTTATCCCACACACACCATCATCCCAAGATAACTAATACCAACCCCCCATGGGATTATTTTATCCAATGTTTATGGGATTAAGCTAGTTAAGTAGGATAAGTAATACCACGC
Source organism: Mitragyna speciosa (assembly GCA_024721245.1). NCBI lineage: Eukaryota > Viridiplantae > Streptophyta > Magnoliopsida > Gentianales > Rubiaceae > Mitragyna > Mitragyna speciosa. The sequence continues at coordinate 4,919,012 of CM045557.1, forward strand.
TAAAAAAACTCAACCAAACATGGGATGACATGGGATTAGTTATCCAATCCCATGTCATCCCATGAACCAAACGTACCCTTATAGTTCTAAAAGTTACACATCACCCCATAGTAATTTCTAGTACTTATATGGAATAGTTTGGACATTTTACACAGAGACCATTACAAAAGTAATTTCAGTCAATTTGACACTTTAACTAGAACCATAGGGGGTGATGTATAGTTTTTTGAACTGTAAGGGGTCATGTAGATTATCTGAAAACCACAGGGGTGTAAAATGTAATTAACCCATAATAAAATTTTATATACATGCTAAACAAAGTGTTGTAAGAGCTAGAAAAATAAATTCTTGGTGGTAATGGGTTTGGCATCCACACTATTGCATAAAAAAAATAATTATAATAATATGTATTTGTCACATGCGAGAATGGCATGTCCCGTTGAACTTTAAATTTGCAGCGAACCAACTAAGCAATAAAGTGGGAATCCTGCTTAATTATGGGCAAATAATTGGAACTTTAAATTATTCTTCTGTCTTCTGTGCTAGTCTATGCTAACGATGTCTTTTCTAACTTTTTCTTTTCCTTGCGTTTTATCTTAGCACCTTTAATTGCTAAAGGAGAATCTAATTAAAGGGAAAGTAGGAATGAAGTTGTCAGAAATATGTAAACCTTGTTGGCCTATTTCTGTTCTTTATTGCATAATAAGCCACTGCACAATCACAATTAATCCTCTAAATTTCCATGAGGCTTCTTTAAATTTTTTGACTTATTACTTAACTTCAGAATCCATAGACCAGGTCTTTAGTACTTTAGTCAGTTGTTTTTTGCTGTATAGTGCTTAATTGTGGGGAAAGTTAGTAAGCTAGTGTTACCAACTATTATTTACTATCATGTGGATTTCAATTTTCTGGTAATAAGGTCATGGACAGCTGCTTGCAAAATTCGTTGCCTGTGTTGGAATTTCCCAAATTATGGTCCTAAAGATATTTTTTTTATAGACAGATGACGTCTGATGACATCATATGTATTTAATTACAGAAATGAACTCAATTTGAGATTCCTCGTATTATATTTGGATATTGCAAAAAGTTTAAGCTCAGTTTGAGCAGCTCGATAGGCTACAAATCTAAAGATTGACAATTAATCTAGCTTAATACTAGTAAAAATCAGAAGAGTCAAAGAAAAAAAAATTGTACCTATAAATAACCCACCAACAAAAGTAAGTTTTTTGATCAAATTACAAAGGATAACATATAATAGAGCCTGAAAAGATTTTATTGGTTGCGAGTAATTTCTAAAAGATTCAAGAAAACATCATAACACCGTGGAAGGATTTTGATGACAAAGAAGCCCATTCTTTGTATAATCTGATAAATTCAATCACTATAGAGGATAACAATCCACTCATAAATTATAGGAAAAAGCAGCCATAAAAAAAAGACGTCGTTAAAGTTAGATAAAAAAGGTTAAAGAAATTCAAGATAGAAAAAGAGTAAACCAAATGATGTAGTAATTAGTAGAGGCGTAAACAAGTTGAGTCGAACCTAAATACTACTATGCTTGAACTTGAGCTACTAGAGATCGAACTTAAACTCGATTGAATTTGTAATTCAGAGCTCGAGCTCAACTTGTCAATTCTAAGAAAAGCTCAAGATCAACTTGGGATCACTCGTGAACACATGATCAAGCTAGAACCCAAACTAGAACTCAAATTCGAGCTCGATTTTGAGATCGAACTTGAGCGCCCTTTGGCTCAAACTTGAGCTTGAGCTCGAGCCAAGTTAGCTCGAACAACCTATTTATGATCTACACGGCTCTTTTTTTTTTTTTTTGGCAAAAATATTCAAAACCTGTGTACAAAAATTATTTAAAAAAATCCTGTGTAAATAGCCAAATTACTAGAATTTTCACTTCTAATAATCTAACTATTAATTTGGAACTCGTATAAACACAACTTATGACATGGGATCAAATTTTCATAATTTAGCATAAATAGGGTGCTAAAATTGAATTTTAGCACAAATGCTAGCAACATAAACACCAGAATTTCAACAATCTGCCATCATATCAGAACATAATAACAAAAACTTCTCAAGCCAATAATCCAAATGCAACAAAGAAATTGAAATATCTCCTACCATAACTTTCTACATCATGCCATAATCTATCATATAACCAAACACATAAAAAATAAACTAATCTTACTGCCACAATCCATCATATACAACTTATTATATCATGTCGCAATCTATCAAAACCATATACCAAACAAAAATTACTGTCAACATCAAAGTCACCAAAGACCATCCCAAATTGTCCAAGTTTCAATACTAAAGTTACACAAATTAAACAACAACAATAAGCATAGTAGTTATGAAGAACAACTAAAAGAAGTTATAGCAATCTTGTGAAAATTTCACCATCCCCCAATTTGATAAAGCTATCATCAAAATAGTTCAACAAACCTGCCAAGCATAGAAAATAGTTTAACAATCAAGAACAAGAACAATTAAACTGGAAAAAATAATAAACCAACAAAAAAAAAGGAGTATAAAGCAACATATCACAATGAAACCAACTTAACTACATCAGTACACAAGCTATTTTATGCCTGCAAATATACCTTTCTCAAAGAATCTAAGTAGGTTTGTTCCATTAATATTTATGCTAAAAAAAGTAATCAATAAATACCGCTGCTTATATAGCCAAACCATATATAGGAAAATCGTTAACTTTTAGAGTTGTTTGCACTATAGCTACTAATGTTTATTTTGTGTAAATTTAGTTCTTTACTAACTGTAAAAAATAACTGAGTCATTTGCTTTGTCAAACAAAATTTAATTGTACTAAATTAAATTTTGACCAAAAATATTCGTTGTGCTAACAACCTTAAGGTTTTTAGTGTAATTTTATGTTAGTGACTCAGCATAATTTTTGTACAATTTAAGATATTAGACTGATAATAAATGGCAATGTTGATGTCAATATTATCAAAAAAATTACAACTACACTCCAAAATCAATATTTTGATTTCAGTCATGCCTTTTTTTAATGTCAAAGGACCAAGAAAGATAGTGAAATAATTAATTTTATATTTTTGATAATTTTTTGAATTATTTTATTTAAATTAATTTTAATTTATATATATGAAGTTATTTAACTATTTACAAATTTACATATATTAAAACTAAATTTACATAAAGTTATTTAATTTATGTTTACAAATTTATATATACTGTTTGTATTTTACATAAATTTTTCATTTTTTTTGAGTTTTAGTTTTTGCCAATGAATTTATTTAAGCCACTTACATTTTTAAGTATATTGAAAATCAAATGTTAAAATTCAAGTTTTAATTTATGTATAGGAATCTACTCTAAATATTTGCATTTTTACACAATATATTTTTTCAATTTTAATTAATGCTTATGAGTTCAAACATAGAATTAATTATAAAACGAGCTAACTTCAATAGTGTACCGAAAATGTAAATTAATCATTTCCCTATGTTCGACGAATCTCAGAGAACTGAAGACGATATATATTAGCATTTAGAATGCTAATTTTGGAGCATACTTGTTTTTTAGATAATAATGACAACAATATCCTTCACTTTTAGTCCAATATTCGAGATGACACAAAACTTATATATCTAAAATGAAATCATATCGTAACGTTAAGGGAGTTTAGTGCAACTAATATTTTAGGGAAAATTTATTATTTTTTTGACAAAATTAAATGCACAGTTAATTTTTACTGTTAATAAAAGGACTAAAATAACACAGAATACGAATTATTGTCAAACTAGGGCCTCATAGTTTGAAAACTTTCTATTTAGGACAATTTTACAGTCGACTTTTGTCTTGTTAATTCAATCTGCACCGGTCATTATCAAATTGTAAAAAATAGCACTCAGGCCTCTCCCCATTATTGACTGTATTGCTACACAACCCAAATGCTAAAGGATTTAATCATTTAACCCATAGGAGAAGTTTGGAATATAATGCATTAGACTCAATTTTCTTCGTCTACAAAGTTGTTTTCCCCAACCCACAGCAGAAATGAGGAATATAATGGGTTGACTTAGTCTACTCTTTCCGTATTCAAATTTCAAAGTTGTTTCCCCCTATAATTACGCAATTCTGTCCTGATCACTTGTCTACATGTGCCTTTCCTCAACCCCTAAGAGAAGTTTGGAATATAATGTGTTGACTTACTTTACTCTTGCCTGCCGTCAAAGTTACATTTTTTCAACAAGAAGTGGAATTTTGGAGTTCCATTGTTTGGAGAAATAGAGGACGAATTTATAAATGTTGATTGGATGCTGATAATTTGATGTTTACAGCCAACGTCTTTTCCGAAGGAAAAGAAAGATAATACTACTTGAATTGCAAAACAACCAGGCATACTTTAAATTATTTATGCTAATTAGTGTTGGCTCAACTAATAAAGTTGGTATAATCGTGTTGTAATTTATTCTTCTATCATTGAAGTGATAAAAATGAGAAGTTAGAAAAATCAGTAAAAAGTTTTATTGTGTTATTATGATTATTTACTACACTTGACATATTTAGATAGATGATTATATAAAATTTCATTATTTACTGTATACACGATGATTACTCTTTCCTTATTTAAACAATTCTATGATGAAAACGAAGTTATCATAATATTCATTTTGCAATTGTGGTTTGATAAGCCCAGCATATGCAAATTTGATGTTGATTAACATAAAGAATGATAAATATTTCACAACCTAGAACCACTTTAAGTATATTGAAAAGGGCACATTAAACTTTAGTCTAGTTGTAAAAAAATAAATAAATAAAAAGAAAAAACGAAGGTTGATATTTCGCACGGCTGATGCGATATCATTTCGATTTTAGACCATAAATTGTTCCAGATGGCTGCACTAGTGATTAATTGTTAGTGTCCAATTTCAACTGGAGCCACTACTGGTTAGTATTGGCCTAATTTCCGTTGACTTACTTTTTGTGGCTTGCACGTCTTTTTCACATCTATTCACTTCGGGCGGGCAAAAATAAATGAAAAACTAAAAAATTGCAATAATTAGTCCATTCCAAACCAAAAAAGAGGTTAACTAAATTGAATTCCAAAAGCAATTAGGTTAATCAAACTGCATTTGCCAAAGCAATTCCTGGTTTCGAATATCAATTTTTAAGAACTGTGGTTAACCAAAACAGTCCACATATATGTTTCAGAAGTCAATATTTATGAATATTATAGAGGAATTGAAAAATATTAAATCATTTCATTTTCAAATTTAAGATAACTCAAAAATTTAAATAACATATTTGATTTTTTTGTATTTAATTTTTGATTTATATATTATTATTTGTTTTTATATACTAATTCTCATACGTTTTCTTGATACCAACTGAAAATTTACTTTCATATAACTTAGATACGGAATATGGAAGATAGCACAAGTACTTTTTACTTTTATTGTGAAAAGTTTTGATTTCTAACTTTTTTTTTTAACTTTTGAAAAGAGTTCATGTAGGAGTTTTAATTTGTAACTTTATTGGTTATCCAGCAAAGTAATTGAAATTGTATATGCCATTTTTCCTTTTCTTTTAGGGTAAATTATATTTTACCCCCGTGTAGTTTTCGAATAAATCACATAACCCCCTTATGCTTCAAAAAGCTATATATTACCCCTTTGTGGTTTGGGTTAAAGTGTCAAACTAACAGAAATCCCCTTCTGTAACGGAATGTGGATAAAATGTCCAAATTACCCTAGCGATCAGCTGTTTCATCTTTGTTTGTGCATGTATATTTTTTCAAAAAATATACATTTTTCCCCCCATTTGGTTTTTAAATGAACCACATAACCTCCTTATGGTTCTAAAAGCTATATATCACCCCATTGTAATTTTTAATACTCGTACGGGCAATTTAGACATTTTACACATGGACCGTTACGGAAGGGAATTTCTGTTAGTTTGATACTTTAACCACAATCACAGGGGAGTGATGCATAGCTTTTGAAACCATAAGGGGGTCATGTGGTTTATCCGAAAATCACAGGGGGTAAAATATAATGTACCCTTTCTTTTAATTTTAACAAGTATATTATGTCCTAATATTTTGGGTAAATTATTATTCACCCCCCATGGTATCACCTTTGACCACATAACCCCTTATAGTTTCAATATAATCACATAACCCCCCTGTGATTTCATGAAAAGTGAAAAATGGACGGAATATTCCGCCCTAGGCATATTTAATCCACTTACTGTTACGGAATATTCCGCACTGGTAGAAGGAAATTTGGAATATTCTGAAAATATTCCGTGACAGTGCAAGGGTTCCGTCTATTTTTCACTTTTTATAAAACCACAAGGGGTTATGTGGTCATATTGAAACTATAGGGGGGTTATGTGGTCAAAGGCGATACCACAGGGGGGTGAATAGTAATTTGCCCTAATATTTTTAACTAGTTTGTCAAAGTAACTTATACTATATGGTTCTGATTATTTGCAGTACCTGACCCTTCTTGAGAAGATAATCGATAATCGGTTAATTGACTGATGAGGGTTAGATAAGATTAGCAAATTAGATGAATCAACACAACAGGTTTTGGTTAAGATATTAAATGTATGGATTCGTTAACTATCCATGCACACCCCTGCTATTCACGGTTCTAAATGCCCCGTTAATATGCGGGCCAATTACCACAAACAATTAGCTAACGGAATTAGAGACGTGCTCTACAGACGTTAAGATTTTTCCAGTGGAGGTCAGCCAATCTAAGCATGGGGTTTATCGCATGCCACTTCAAATCGAGATACAATTAACTAATAATTGCAAGTGTAATGAGTGGATTAAAACTTTAAGAAAAACATGATGCTTAATGAATGAGAACATTAAATATGGACCCCCAAAAAAATATATTCGGGCGGCCTCTACACCTATACTATGATAGACGAGTGCATAACTGTCAAATATCAAGATCTGCTATGTTTATTCTGGCCCCAAATATTCCATCCTCAATGAGACGTAATTTTCTTACTATCTCATTCATAGGCATCCGATCATTTGGTAAAACTGAAGAGCATTTGATACCAATTTTTAGAACAGAAGCAAGGCATTGTATCATTTTCTCATCATTGTTAAGTTCCACTTGTGTGTAACTTCTCCATTATCATCTTCATTTGGAAGTAGTAATGGGTCAACAACCATACAAACTTGTTCAGGCGAAGCTGATTTAGCATAATTATGCAAATCCAATCCGTCCATGAACATGTCATCCGTTGGCCTCTTTGCAGTAAACATCTCTAGCAAGAGAATCCCATATGAATAAACATCCCCTTGGCTTGATACCTGATGGCCCATCCCATACTCTGGAAGTTTATTTTTGATAATGAGAAAACCAATTTTATGGCTCTTACTGTCAAATATACGCACAAACACACACACACACACACTAGTACATATACCATGTGGACTCCATGATACTGACATACTTTTAAATAAATACTACTTTTAGTATTTGTTATACTTCTTTCATATATTATATAATAATAACAATGCCGTGCTTTGCATGGGTATCAAATGAATCGACGAAAAAATAATTTGAAATATATTCATTTCTTAATAAATTAGTATATGATACTTAAAACTCATCATTGAACTTTTATGTTCATTATATTCAAATTCCTTTAGTTAATACAGCTTATCAAAATAGTAATGAGCCAGAGGAGATTCTTCATTTAAGTTTTGGGAACACAAAAGAATTGAGTTAAGAGAACCAATTTCTTGAGAAATGCTGAATTCATTCTATCGAATTACCAGCTAATTCTCCCTCCTAGCTAAGTTTGATGGAGTGTAAATTAATAGAACAAGCATTAAAATCAAACATTAACATCTTTATTTCTGACTGGTCACACAAGGTTTATTTCTGACTTTTATTCAGAAGTTCAACTTGCATCACCCCTGATGGATAACCAAGGATTTTGGATCATTGAATCAAAGTCGTTATCCAACCGAAACCCATCTGCGAGTGATTCGTTGCGACCGTGCTGTTCTACATTGTGTTGCTAAAGTTTTAAAGTCAGGATTTTCTTGAAAAATCAATGCTAATAATTCATGTAATGCATTGCATAAAAATAGAAAGGATATTACCTAGAGCTGCGTAGCCTGTTGATCCTTTAAATGTAAATGAACTGCTAGTTCCTTGTTTAGAGTAAGTATGTGAGGTTTTGGGCAGAAGCCTTGCTAATCCAAAATTACCCACACGAGCAGCAAAGTCTTTAGCAAGAAGAATGTTACTTGGCTTTAAATCACAATGAACAACTATTGTTTCACAGTAGCTGTGAAGATAATGCAATGCAGAAGCAACATCAATTGCAATAATTAGCCTCTGAAAAAGATTAAGATTTCTCGATTTTGTTGTTTCGTCCATTTGTTCTGGATGTAACCACAAGTCAATATTTCCATTTAAAATCGTAGACTAGAGCCTTAAATTCATGACCCTTTGAATCAATGCTGGAGCAATAACTCAAGACAGAAACTAAATTTCTGTGTCTAATGTTTTTCAACGCTTTGCATTCAACTTTGAAGCTTTTGGAAGATCCATTTTTTTGAAAGTCAAGAACTTTAACTGCAACAAGTCTGTCTCCATGTTGATCTAGCCTTCCTTTGTAAACAACCCCAAAACTTCCTGATCCGATTAAGCTCTCCAAAGAAAAACCATTAGTTGCACAATGAAGTTCATGGTAAGAAACTCGCAAGAACTTATCCACTCCCGTGTGCTTTGTTGGTGAACTGGCCTTTCTTCTGCATTGTCTGCAATACATCAGTGAATAGAACAGTAAAGAACCTAGAACCAGAGCCATAGCTGGTAACACTGTGCACAATATGATAATTGTGATATTAAGGCCCTTAGGGACCTTTATGAAATTAAACCTTCTTGGGCCATTGTATGTTTTGTATTAAGTAGTGGCCTTGGTTGAAATTCTTGAAACTTCATTATTGCCCTAAAGACTAAAATCCCTTCTTCATTTTCCCTCATTCTTCCTCTTCTCTTTTTAAAGAATTTCCCTAAATTTCTTTCCACTTTCTCAATCCATTGAAGGAGGAATTGAAAGGACTTCATATCCAAAGGGAACTAGTAGAAGCCATTTTGAAGCTTTCTCCCCAACTTCCCCTCAAGGTAACTCTTTTCCTACTTCTTTCTTTTTAGTTCTTTCACCCTTGATTATTTTGCTTGGGAATTAGAAATTATGGCTTTATTGGATGCTCTTAGACTATGTTATTCTTGGAATATATGATTTGTAGTAATAGTGCTTGTGAGTTATGATGAATGTGTGAAGTGGGTGAGTTAGAATTTGAAGAATTGGGTATGAGATTTTGGTAGATCTTGTGTGATTTTGAGAATGATCCATGAATATGTTGCTTATGATGTTAAGATAGTGTTTTCCTACTTTATTATGCTATTTTGAGATTGTTTTGTTGTTTGGATCGAGTGAGAAGATGATGAATAGTGTGGGAGGTGTTTTTGAGCAGTTGCAGGTCGGCTTGGCTCGTTTCTGATGCCATCCGCGGCCCCATCCGCGCCGCGGATGGAACCGCGGATGTTGGAGCCAACTCTCTGGGCTGATCCGCGGCACGATCCGCGCCGCGGATCAAGCAGCGGATGTTGGAGCCAACTCTCTGGGCTGATCCGCGGCTTGATCCGCAGCCAACTCTCTGGGCTGATCCGCGGCACGATCCGCGCCGCGGATCAAGCAGCGGATGTTGGAGCCAACTCTCTGGGCTGATCCGCGGCACGATCCGCGCCGCGGCTCAGCACTGTTCACCCGCGGCTCACTTTCCGTTGTGAGCTGTGGGTGGAGGCTCTTTGACTCGCGGGCACAGATCGTTTTGTTTTCTCGGGAGGTTGTTCTTTTGTCTTTTGAGTAGAATTTGAGTTTGGTTATGTCTCTTTGGTAGAATTAGAGTATAATTTGGGTGTTTATTGTGTGTTATAGGCGACGAAGGACTTTATCCCTACTCGGACTACCTAAATTAGTCTCGGAGTGAGGTAAGTAGCTATTGATTCTCTTTGCTTTGGAAATGCTTTTGATGATGATAAATGACTTGGATATTATCGTTTATATCAATGGGCTTATGTTTGATTACTTTGATTTTTCTATGACACAAGTTATGTGGTCTAATGAATACTTTGAATAAATATATGAATGAGCTCTTGTATGTGAAATGGTTATATGACGGGACTAATTCCTTAAATGGGTAGTGGTAGCAAGTCATTTGAACCGTACTAACCGGGTTATAGTTAGTTTTGAACCGCACCAACCGGGTGGTAGTTGGTTTTGAACCGCGTTAACCGGGTTATAGTTAACAACTGAAATTCCAGGGTCATGTGTCCACTAACTACTCGAGCTCTCGTTTTCCTTGAAACGTATCATGTGATATTTGAATGTGTTGATTGATAACTTGACCACATGTTATGATGACTATGACTTTGATTTTGGTTTGGAAATTGTACCTATGTATGAATAACAAACTTAAGCCCCAAAGAGAACCTTCACTACTTACTGGGTGATTATATCACTCACCCCTTTTTGTTTAACCCCACAGGTGATGAATTTGTTGAAGGTGATTGGACTGATTTTTAGGCCTCATAGTCACAGTTAGGGTAGACATGATGAAGGTTATTTTGATAGCTTGATGTATAGCCATATTTTTGTATAGATTAGGTTATACATGATTCCCATCTATTTTTGTTATTGGGAAATGAATTGTACTGGATCATGTATATTTTTGGGTTATGAATGAAGGATCTTCTTGGAGCATACTTGCACTTTTATTTGAGCATTTTATCAAGTTAGTTGATCTTTTGTCTTGGTTTAGCCTTGTGTCCTAACTTAGTCTAGGGCATGGCGGGTGCCACGTCTTGGGCACGGGGCGTGACAATAATGACCTGAACTTTTATTTTGTTGTTTCCTTTGATCACGGGACAAGATGATAAGTGCTATTCAGGAATGCCTCCATATAGTTTCCTATTTCTAATCAAGGATATTTGGCTTGAATTTCCAAAAATTCTAGTATTTGGTATCTCGCCATCAAGGTAATTGAAACCGCTCAATGTCTCTCGGTATTTGTCCAATCAAGTCATTACTTGAAAGGTCTAATTCTTTGATGCTCTCCAAAGAAACCATATTCGGGGGAATTATTCCTTGGAAAATGTAATACCAAGGACCTTTAGGGGCATTCTTGTAATTTGACATGACCTGGGTGAAAATGCAAATTGAAAACCAAGAAGGACTTGATTGCAATTTTGATGATTTGTTTTCTTCACCCCAAAAGACTAGGGCTTCTTTTCCTTATTTCATTCTTTTCCTCTTTTGGTTTTGAAAGCTCTCTCTCTCTTCTCTTTTCTTTTTCTATCAATCTCTAAACTCCTCCCATTTATCTTGAAGAAGGTGGTGGGAGATCTCATTCTCAAAGGAAAAGAAGTGTAGGAAACCTTGAAGCTTCTATCCAAGTTCCCACTCAAGGAAAATTTCCAAATCTTGCCTCACAATCTTGGGTTTTTGCTTATTATAGTGTAAGTAGTGTTTAATGGGTGATTAACGGGAGTTTTCGAGTGGTTTATGCTTTGTGGTCTTGTGCTATGTATGGGTAGTGAAGGGGTATGAGATGGGGTGGTTGATTTTCATAGTAAGTGTGGAAGGAGTACATTTGAGGATTAATGTGTGTTTATGACTTGTGTATGTGATTTATGTAGTGTATGGGTTATTATGTGAGGTATTATTGTCTTAGTATACCATTTTGGTGTTTGATTGATGTTGGGATTGAGTAATGTGATGGTTGAGTGTATGAAGGGCTCATTTTACAGATTACTTGTAGTGAGCCGTGGGTTAGTTGGGCGGAGTCACGGTTGGGGATGGCTTGGCTCTCGTTCACGGGTAAGACTCATTGAGCCTCGGCCGCGACTCAAGGTTTGCTGTTCGCGGCTACCTTCTGGTGGGTGAGCCGTGGGTTCGGCTCGGTGAGTCGTGACCGTGGGTCGTCCTAGTTTAGCCGCGGCTCGGCCCCTGCTAAGAGTCATGGCTGGACTCCTTGTGATCCGCAGGTGCTGATTAGCTTGGTCCACTTGCAGATCACTTCCCTTTTTGTAGTGTTATGCTTCGTTTTGCATGTATAGTCTAGAATAAGGCTTCATTTGAGGTTTATTGATAGAATGATCTATAATTAAGTGTTTTATGGTGTGTTTTAGGCGAAGATCGCGATCAACCCTTCGCGGAGTTTTGAATTAGCTCGGATCGAGGTAAATGGGACTTGTATCCCTTGGATTTTGGAAAATGATTATTGTCAAAGTATAATTATTTTGAACTCCTATTTGCTATATTAAATGGCTTGATTGTGATTATGTTCTCGTTTTACTATGATTTGGCAATATAAGATACAAATAAATTATTGAATAGTGAATTGTTTGCACAATGAAGTGAATGTATGTATGATGTGATATGAGTGACCGTGCTGACCGAGTGATAATTAGTAGGACCGAACTAACCGGGTGAAAGTCAATAGGACCGAACTGACCGGGTGAAAGTCAGTAGGGCCGAGCTGACCGGGTTAAAGTTAGACTGACCGGACTGACCGGGTAAAAGTCAGTATGACCGGGCCAACTGGGTTACAGTGAATGACTAGATATCTAGGGCTTTGTTTGAACGCAATGATGATTTGTATGAATGATAAATGCTTTGTTTGGAGTGCAGTGTTTAGTTTTGATGCTTGATATGTGATTTGTAATCGAAAGTGAATCTGTTTAGTTTATAATGTATTTATATGAATTATTAAACGTATGTTTGAATATAAGTATATGTACGACACTCTCAAGCCGCAAGACGATACTTTTGCCACTTACTAAGTAATTTTGTCACTCACCCCTCTATCTTTGACATGTAGTGACTAATGGTTGTGTAGCTAGAGAGTATGTTGAAACTCGAAGTATGCAAAGCTGATTAGATGTTAGTAAGATAGTAACGATTTGTATTTATGCACTTAGACTATGTGTGTACTATGTTATATTAGGTTAAGACTTTAGTGAATGTGATAAACATTTGGGATTGCGTAATTGAAGATCTGAAGGCTATGGTATTGGATGACAATGTACTTTGTACCTAATAATATTATTTGACTTGGGATATTGTTAATGGCTTTGTATATATAATATTTGGGATGTTTATATTAGATGCTTTGACCTCATGAGCCTTGTGACTCAATTTAGTCTGCTCATGGCAATGTTATGTCCTGGGCACAAGATGTGACAGAAAAAGTTTGCTTGCTGTAAAGAATCTCCAAATCTACACAACCACCAAGAGATGGAGGTATTTCTCCCGAAAATTTGTTATAGGAGACGTCAAAAAACACCATAGGTACCAAATTTCCAACTTCAAGAGGTAGTGAACCATTGAACAAATTGTGCCCCAAGTTCAAATCTACAAGCGTGGAATGCTTCTCAAAAAAATGTGTTGGTATAACACCACTAAGGTTATTTTGGGATAGATCCTAGTTCTTGCAAATTTTGACAGTTCACGAGAACATTGTCAAATATATTGCTGCCTTCGAATTGGTTGTCTGACAAGTTTAGATGATATAGAGTGGTAGAATTACATATGGCAGACGATATCCTGACAACTTGTTTGCTCCGAGACTCAAAGATTGTAACTTTTGAAAGTTTACCAAAATCACTTCGTATGGAAGCCCAAAAGCTAGTTCTGTGCCAAATTCAATCCAAACAGATTTAGAAAATTTCCAAATTCCTTCAGGGATTGATCCTAATACTTGATTTCGGCTTATGTATTATTTAGTTAGTTTATATGAGAGGTTTGCAATGACTTTAGGTATTTCACCTCCAAAATTGTTTCCATTCAAGGAAGAAACCTCTAGAGCACTACAGTTTGTCAATGATGCAATAAATCCCAAGTCTCTTGTAGAATTATTGCCTAATAAGTTCCCTTCAAGGTTTAATACTTTGAGATTTCGGAGGTCTCCTAAATTAGTTGGGACTTGCCCTACAAATTTATTGTATGGAAGATCAAGCTTCTCAAGCATGGAAGCATTGGTGATAGAAATTGGAATGCTACCATGGAAGTTGTTCGAACCAGTAAGTAGTAGTTGCAGATTTGGTTGGGTGAAACCCATCTTTGTGGGAAGATTTCCATGAAAGAAATTCTGTGGTGCTGAAAAGATAACAAGAGCTGAAATGTTACAGGTAGAAGTAGGGATCGCTCCAGACAGTTTATTTACTGACACCCCTAATTTTGTTAAATGTGTTAACAATCCCATCTCCTTGAGCAGATTTCCCTTTAAGTTGTTACTTCCGAGATCGAGTTCGCTTAATGAGGATATATTTCCTATGGATGAAGGAATCTCTCCTATGAAGTTGTTCCTAGAAAGATAAAGATTTTCAAGCTTTTTCAAATTGGTCAGCTCAATAGGAATTTTTCCTTCGAGTTTGTTCCCGGATAGCCAAATGGTTATCAAGTGTGAGCAGTGGCTTAGATTAACTGGGATTTCATCATTTAATGTGTTGCTTGACAGGTTAAGAGTACATGCATTTTCCACTTTTCACTTTAGTCAACTACTACTAAATTCTAAACAATATCGCCAATCTAAGAAATATATTCAAATTTAAGACCACTCCTGAATTTTCATCCAAATAAAACAAGAACTATGAAATACTACTGCCTAAATAAGATCACCAATTTGAGATGTGGATTCAAACTTCAGATCATCCCATAATTTCAGAGCTCCGTTTTTCCAACAAGAAGTAGGATTTCAGTTCTTTAGTTTCAAGGAATGGAGGATGAATTTATATTTGTAATACCAAGGTTTCTTGGGGCAATTAAGTAAATTATGATTCCACAGATAAATATGTAAATGGTAAAAGATGGAGGACTTGATTTCAATTCTCAAAATTTGTTTCCTCTACCCAAATATTAGGGCATTTTCTCTTCTTCACTTTCTTTTCTCTTAATCAAGAACTCTAATTTTTCTCTCCATTTCTCTTCTCAACTTTTGAAGAAGCAATTGAGGAACCTCCTCTCCCAAGGGAAGCTAATAGAAGGAATCTTGAGGTTTTACTCCAACTTCCACCCAAGGTACCTCCTTTCAAGTTCAAATCCTCCTTCCTTTAGTTGATTGCGTCAAATGGGTACATGGATGGTTGGTTTGAGAAGTTGAGGATCCTTATGCTTTTGAGTATGTGCTTGTGTGGGTGTGTGTGTGCGTGTGTATGTGAATGGTGAAGGTGTGTGAGTTGTGTGTTTTACCTTATGATGATTGTGGGGTGAAGGGCATTTGGAGGTTGGATGTGTGATTTGTGGTGATGAGCTATGATTTATGAAGTATATTCTATACATATGATGTTTTCTTGACTTATTGTGCCATTTGGAGTTGGATTGAGTGTTTGGATTGTGATTTGTGAAGTTTGGATGGTTGAATGTTGATAGATGGTGTTGCAGGCTCGTTTTTGGGCATTTTCGGGTGCTAGCCGCGGCACCAACCGCGTCGCGGTTGGAACCGCGGCTGGAAGGAGCAGCCTTCTGTCCGAGGCCGCGGCCTTGTCCGCGCCGCGGATGGCGAGCCGTGGCCGAGGCTCAATCCCCTTTACCCACGGCTGAGCCTTTGCAGGCAATCCGTGGTTGATCCTCTTTCGATCCGTGAGTGCGGATTGGCTATCCCACTCGCGGATCGGCTATCCCACTCGCGGATCGGCCTTTTTCCTCACCGTTTCGTTTTGCTTTGTGTCCTAGTTTTAGAGTTAAGCTTCAATTGTGCTTTCTTCACAAAATTAGTGAGTAATTAAGTGTTTAATTATGTGTTTTAGGTGAAGACGGTGTTCGTTTATCTTTGGACTAATTGAATTAGCTTGAACCGAGGTAAGTGGTATCTATATCCTTTGCACTTTTGAAAATTTATTTGTCAGAATGATGTTTTATAAACTATTTTACATATGTAAAGTGGCATGAGTATGTATATGTTAATGATTTTCATGGATATGTAAATGTGGTCAAATGTGAATGAATGAATGTTTTGTGATCGAGCTCTAGTGTAGAGTAATTATTGACGGGACTAGTTCCTTAAATTTGGTGGAGGATATAAAGTCTTTGACCGCGCTAACCGGGGAGTGTTAACTTATTATTTTGAACCGTGTTAACTGGGTTGTAGTTAACAACTGGATATCCAGAGTCAATGTGCTTTATTACTTGAGCTCTTTCTTTAGTATCTATATGAAATGTTATATGGGCCACATTTATTTGAACGATTTATGATTAAACTGATGATTATTTGAATGATAGTATGTATATGTATATGTAACATACTCAGGCCAATAAAATGATACTTGTACTACTTATTGGGTGAGTTTTCACTCACCTCTTTGTTTTTATATGAAGTGTAGGACGGTGTTGTATTCAAGGTTTTGGAATAGCTAATGGAGCCTTTGTCTTCAAAGATGTGGAGTAAGGCTAGAAGTGGTAGTAGAATTTATTTTCTTAGTCTTTAGTATGTTAAATTAGGATATGCTTTGAAATTTTAGAATGTTAGAATCTTGGTTGTGTATTAGAAAGTTGAAGGTTATTATTTTGAGATTTGTAATATTTGGGATTAATGTTATCTTTAATTTGGATAATTGGGATCGATGTTTATCGTTATAGTTATTTGGGTAAATTGTTTAGATGTTTTGACCATTTGAGCCTTGTGCCTTAGCGTGTAGTCTAGGCACGGCAGTGCCACGTCCCGGGGCACGGGGTGTGACAATATTTCACAAACAAGATGCAATGATTTAAATATTGAAAACAGTCATACCAACTTTGGTGCTAATTCGGAAGGATTAGGTTTTAGCACTTATTCAACAATGTTATTATATTTTAGAAATCAATCCCGTCCTAAGCATGATATCGAATGGAAAAGACATTTTCCAGCATGGATTATTGGAAATCCGGGAATCCTTTTGTGTAGTTACCCTGTGTGTAAAGAAAATTTTGTACAAGTTTATATATAATACAAGTTGAAATTTCTGGAAAAAAATTAATATACAAATTAACTGAGCCACTGTATAAAACGAAATTCAACAAATGATCTCCAATCAAAGTCCTACTTCTGCAAATGTACGCGTTTTTTTCGTATTTGCCCATACCACCAGAAAATTTATCCCCATCATGCCTTCAATAGTATAATGGCACCAAGAGAAATAGGAATGCGGGAGGGGACAAAATTATTGATGGTGATTATGTCCATTAGCGTCGTGTGTCTCTGGGTAGAAAATTTGAGGACGTGTATAGCATTTTTCTTTCTTTGCTAATGAAGTTTCTCATATGCGGCTTAATGGGTCAGGAGTGGATTAGCATTTTGACCCCTTTTCTACTGCAAAGTCTAATAATCTACGACCGGTCTTCTCAAACACTCGAGCCTGCTGTTGACTAGCTTTGCTTTGTGTTTGAGTCTCCTTGGTAGTAATTGAAGGATACCAAAAGCAGGAATCACGTGACAGAGGATTTGAAGCAGAAAATTTATCCCCAACTTCTTCACGGATACTATGGCACTAAGAGAAAGAGAGAAATAGCAATGCAGGTGGGAACGAAATCATGGTGATTACGTGCATTAGCGTCGTGCGTCTTGGGGTAGAAAATTTCGGGACGTGTAGGAGCATTTTCCTTTCTTTGCTACAAAAATTCTCATCTGCACTTGAATGGGTCAGGAGTTGATTACCATTTTGACTTCATTTCTATTGCAAAAGTCCAAAATCTACTCTCGGTCTTCTCAAACACTTGAGCATTGCCAAAGTGCTGCTCTGCATGCAAGTCTTCGTTGGTAGTAAGTGAAGGATACCAAGGAATAAATGGCCACTTTATATAAGGTTGTAGACAATGTTTTCAGAACTGGACCAGCCAATGAACCGGAAGAGGTCCGGTTCAAGGTCCAACTGGTCGGATCGACAGTTCAACCTTTTTTTTTCATAATTGTATAAGAAAATTCCTTAAAACTCATACTTGAAACCTAGAGAATCATACACATCAGCACATGTTTTTTCATAAATTCATTACAAATATAAATAATATTAATGAGCATAATCCAAATGCGAATTAAAGTGCATGCTTATTTTTCTTTCACATATTAAAGAGGTTCATAAAAAAATACCATGGAGTCCAACAACTAATTATATCATATTTATCATCAAAATTATAACTAATGTTGAAGACAAAGAATTTCAATGACAAAATTCCTTCATTGTCACCACAAGACAACAGCACCCATGTGAATATTATTACCTTGATAACTTTTTCAATTTAACCTTAAAAAGTCAAAAAGTTCAACACAAAGATAGAAGTCCAATCATCAAACTAAAAAAAAAAATCAACTAACAAAATAAACAAACAAAAAAAAAACTTTAAAAGAGAAAAGAATACAACTAAATACCTAAAAATTTAATTGCTACTAATCATCACTTATAGTTAAAATATTAGAATTACCAATCATTATCTTCACCACTATCCAAAAGACGGTTACATTGAAATACTTTCAAATCAATACTTTTTCCAATGTTGAGATTTCTAATTCGATGGTAATTCACCACTAAAAATAAAAGTAAAAAATGGTAAAAATATTGAGGAGATCGAATAGGCTTTTCTTTAGTTAACGTTAGCAAAAATGAAAAAGAATGCCATCAAAAGCCTAGAATATTAGTAGTAAAAGATAGATGTTTCATCATGTAAAATATTAAAATGTCCATAATATTTAAGGAAAAAGTTGTAATTTGGTCCCCAATATTTGGTTGTGCGTGAAATTTTTATAATGTAGTCACATGCATGAAATTTTTTATAACATAGTCACGTGCGTAATGCTTTGATTATAACAAATATGGTTTTTAATATTTTTTATATTAGGCAAAGTGGGACGACTGACTAAAATTTTACAATTGCAAATATAATGTAGTCACGTGCAATTAATACAAAAAACATGACCTAGTCACATGCAGGTGACGTGGTAGTCAATACGAAAAACATATTGGAATTTTGAGTTTGAATTGCATTTTAACTTCAAGGAGCCACATGCTAAACTTTTAATAAGGAAAATATTTTAGTCATAAATAAATAATTAAACAATTTTGATGAAAGGACTAGTCTTAGTATGAGAGATTTTAATAAAAGTAAATCCGAGATTTCATAATGAATTTGGATGTCAAACTAAAAAATAAGAATCAATTAATTTCATTAAACATGATTGATGGAAATAAAGAAACTAAAAAAATAAGGATGAATTATTTCATTAAATATGATTGATAATGGAAATAAAAAGCTAAAAATGTGAGAATCAATTAATTTTATTAAAAATGATTAATAAAGGAAATCTAAAACAAAGAAGAAATAAAATGATTTGCAATATGTATTCGAATCAAGCAGCCTTGGTTGGGTGGTTTGGCACTTAAGAGCACAAGTCGAAGGTCTTGGATTCAAGTCCTCCCATTTGCACCAAATACAAAGTTTTTTTCAAAGTCCAAATCAAAAAATTGGCGGTTGGTGGTTCGGACGGTTCATTCCGGTTCACACAGTTGGACCGATTCTTGCCGATTCAATGACATCTTCCGGCTTTTATAGAGAACTAGACCGGAGCCATAACCGGTTCAAAAAAGTCCAAATAAAAAAATTGACTATTTGCGGTTCGAACGGTTCATTTCGGTTCACACGGTTGGACCGATTCTTGCCGGTTTAATGACATCATCCGGCTTTTATAGAGAACCGGACCAGAGCCATGGCCAGTTCGTGGTTCAACCCGTAATCCTGAACCGGCCGGTCCGGTCCGGTTCGATTCTCAAAACACTGGTTGTAGACGTTGAAAGTCTTATTTTATCTAGTCAAAATTAAATTATATCATTTGAGCTTTGTGGTTTGACTCATTTGAACTTTAAAAATATTTTTTAAAAGCATTTTCTAATTTGTGTAGCTTGTTCGCAACCACAGAGAAAATAAAAGATCCTACAAGTTAGATTTTTTTTCCATTTGATTTTTATTGAGTATAGTTAAGGAGTTGATTTTGGATAAGAAGAGTCAAACAATTAGTGTTGTGCTCTAATTGAAATTGTCTTTTGAAATTTTGTTTTACAGTCAGTTTCAGCATTAGTGTTGTGCTCTAGTTGAAAATTAGTTGCAAAAAGCTATGGAATTATTTTGAGAATTCGAGTTTTTGGGTTTGAAGATGATAGCAATGTGGAATAATTTCGGCCTTCTGCGAAATCATGAAGTTCACCCATAGCTATGTCATCAGTCATATAAACAGCAATATGTTAGTGCCATTTGCTTCTGCTGCAACTGTTTTTGGTCTATTAAATCCAATTAACAAATGTATCACGGGCTATATAATTTTTATTGATAAACCGTTTATAGTGGATGACTGAAACACACACCCACACCCACACACACAAAAAAAAAGAAAAGAAAAGAAAAGAAAAGAAACGCTGAAGAAATAGGTGGTTGGATAATCAATTGATTCTTTAGTTAGCTGAGCTCTGCGGGGACTTCAAAATTTTCATTTAAAGTATGTTAAAGTTTTATCTTGTTTTCCTTTTCTAATCTCGGATGCCAAATTTAGATAACAGTTGAGTGGTCAATTTAATTTCTTTTAATACCCAAAAATTTGTAGAGTTGTATCTATTTGCGTCCTTGGGTAAAGGAAGCAGTTAAAAACTTAGTTAAGCATCTGTCTCTAAATCTTGATCACTACTGAATATTTACAATATTCATTGCGATTTATCCTAAATAATATAAATTAAATAAGACTCTACTGTCCAACAATTCAGCACTTCCACTTTTTTATTTCATGGGTACAATAAATAAATCAAGAGTTATTCACATAAAGACATCACACCACTTTTATTATGGTATATATGTAGATTTTTTGTAGTAAAAGCACATGGCTTGTAGATCATGTCCTATAAAAATCTAAGTTGTTGTGCATTAATGTACAATTTTACTCGTAGGAAGTTTTTCAAGTAAAAAAATAGAACATATAATTTCAAAGTGAAAAACAAATTGAAAGCAAGCTGTACAATGCAATAGGCAACTCTGCATTGAGTTCATAATAAACATTTTAACTGATACACTCATTATTCCAAATGACAACGAGATTTTAATTCAAGCCAACAAACACAAAAATATTTAAACACAACAAAAAAAAACTATAGATTATATAGGTCCTGATGTTAACATCGAGCCTATGTAACTTCTCAACCTCGGCGAGATATTCACGAGTTTCACAACTTTGAGTCTTCAAACTGTCATGTTGTTGAAAATCAAGACTCCTCTAATTAGTAAGTGCAAACTGCAGAAGAAGAAAATTTAAAGAAAGAAAGAACAAGATTAATATCGAACTCATAAGTCAATTAAAATTTTAAAAAAGATTTTTTTTGGGGGTTGGGGGGGGGGGTAGTGTGTGCGTATTTGTTGTTCATGGCATATAAGCATATACCTCTCAAACATTAAGATCTGTTGCATTCATTTTGACACGAAGAAATCCATCCTTAATGAGATGCAATTTTCTTTCAATCTCATCCATAGACATCGATCATCTGGTAATGTTGTAGAGCATTTGAGTCCAATTTTCAAAATTGAAGCAATGCATTGCATCCTTTTGTCATCATTGTATAGTTCCACTTGTGTAGTAACTTTTCCATTATCATCTCCTTTCAAAAGAAGTGATGGATCAACAATCATAACAATATATTCAGGCAAAGCACTTTTAACATAATTATGCAGATCCAATCCATCATTGAACATATCATCGGTTGGCCTCTACCTGTGAACATCTCTAGCAAGAGAATACCATATGCATAAGCATCCCCTTGGGTCGATACCTGATGGCCCATTCCATACTCTGAAATATTTTTTCTTGATTAGCAAACAAATTTACATATGGTTATTACCAAAGATTTAAATAAATGTTTGTGCTTTAGAGCTACAAGAAATTATAGATTTGGAAACTAGCTGTACTCTTTAGTTGCTTTTGTCATCGATCAACAAATGAATCAAGAAAGGAAAAAGGACATGCAATCAAGAGTAGATCTCCACGTACTGAATCTCACTATGAATTGTAGATATAATATTTTATTGAAAGAGTTATGATAATTTCTGATAGGTGAATTCTTTCATTCAACTTCAGTTCGAAACTTGGTATTTTAATACGATTTTTGTCTCCAAGTGCAGTTGTCCAGAATTTCGTAAGATAGATTAACTGTATTCGCAATTGTTAGGCTTAGTGGCATGTAAATTAAGCATAAAATGTTTGAAACGAAAACAAACACACATTTGTCCTGACCGAAGTTAAGAAGTACTTCAACTTTCACCATCCCAGATCCATGAAAAAGCTATCCTAGTAATTATTTGTAACTTGGTTTGCTACCTTCAGTTACTGACGTTTAAATGTAAATTTTGCTGAAAATTAATGCTGATAATTCACATGAAATTAATGCATAGACGTAACAAAAATATTACCTGGAGCTGTATAGCCGATTGATCCTCTGATTGAAATAGTACTGCTAGTCCCTTGTTCGAGGAAGTATTGATAGGTTATAGGAAGAAGCCTTGCTAATCCAAAATCACCCACATGAGCAACAAAGTCATTGTCAAGAAGAATGTTACTTGGTTTTATATCACAATGAACAATTGTTGTTTCGGTGTGATTGTGAAGATAATGCAATGCTGAGGCAACATCAATTGCAATATTTAGCCTCTGACAAAGATTAAGATTTACTAGATCTTTCTGTCTTGATCAGTTGTCTCTCCAGGATGCAGCCACAAATCAAGATTTCCATTTTCCATAAACTCATAGACTAAGGCCTTGAATTCATGCCCCATGGAATCAAGGCTGGAGCAATAACTTATAATGGAAACTAGATTCTGATGGCGAATGTTTCTTAATGCTCTGCACTCAGCTTTGAAGCTCTTAGAAGCCCTATTATTTTGAAGGTCAAGAACTTTAACTGCAACAAGTCTATCTCCATGTTGATCTAGCCTTCCTTTATAAACAACTCCAAAACTTCCTCCTCCAATTAAGTTTTCTGGAGAAAATCCAGAAGTTGCACGATGGAGCTCATGGTAAGAAACTCTTAAGAGTTTATTGATTCTATCGACTGTTGTGGGCACCATAGGCAAACCGATATTTCTTCTATACATCTTTTGGTGCATCATTATAGAAACAACAATATACCAAGAACCAGAACCATTACAGGTAAAACTGTGGATAATAGTATAATGATCTTAAGCTTTTGCCTTTTCTTTTCCTTGATCACAGGGCAAGGTGGGAAATCCAATTCAGGAATGCCTCCACAAAGTTTGTTGTTTCCAATCAATGTTATTTGGCTTGCATTCCAAAAATTCCAGTAGTTGGTATCTCACCATAAAGGTCATTATACGAAAGGTTCAAATACCTCAAGTACTGAAGTTTCTCAAGGTCTCTTGGTATTTGTCCAGTCAAGTTGTTACTTGAAAGGTCTAATTGTTGGATACCTTTCAAAGAAGCCAATTTTGAGGGGATTGTCCCTTGGAAAAGGTTGACTTGCATTTCAAGATTCTCCAAACTCAAACAATCAGCAAGCGATGAGGGTATTTCTCCAGAAAATTTGTTGTAGGCTAAGGAGAAGTTGACCAAGTGTGTCAGCTTTCCTACTTCAAGAGGTAGAGAACCACTGAATGTGTTTTGACTTAAGGCCAAATATACTAATGAGGTGTGCATGCCAAAAAATGTGCTGGTATGACACCACTAAGGTTATTATTGGATACATCCAGATATTGCAAGTTTTGGCAGTTCATAAGAATATTGCCAAATATATTTGCTGCCTTCAAAAAGGTTGTCTGCTAAGTCCAGATGGTATAGAGTGGTAATATTACATATGGTAGACAAAATCTCTCCTGACAACATGTTTCGCTCTAGACCCAAATATTGCAAGTTTTCAAAATTACCAAAATCACTTGGTATCACTCCTGAAATGGAGTTCCAAGACATATCAAAGACAATTAAATTGGGAAAATTTCCAAGTCCTGCTGGGATATTCCCTGAAATTTGATTTCCTCCAAAGCTTAATTCAGTGAGTTCATATGAGAGGTTTGCCATGAACTTAGGTATTTCACCACCAAAATTATTAGCGGCCAGTCAATAATCCTTAGATTACTATTATTTGTCAATGATGAAATGAAATTCAAGTCTCCTGTAGAATTGTTTCCCAAGTTATTCCAAGAAAGTGATAGATATTGAAGGTTTGATAGATCTCCTAAATTAGTTGGAACTTGCCCTTCAAACTTATTGTTAGGAAGGTCAAGTAACTCAAGCCTAGAAGCATTGGTGATGGAAACTGGAATTTTGCCACTGAAGTTGTTTGTCCCAATTTGTAGGCGTTGCAAATTTGGTAGGATGAGACCTATGTTGCTTGGAAGATATCCACGAAAAGAATTATCCGTACTGAAAAGATAAGGAGAGATGAAATGTTATAGATAGAGGCAGGGACCATACCAGATAGTTTGTTTACTCCAACTCCTAATATATATAAATTTGTTAGCAAGCCCATCTCCTTGGGCATATTGCCCTCTAAATTGTTAAATGCTGAGTAACAGAATTGTCAATGACGACATGTTTCCAATGGAGGAAGGAATCTCTCCTGTCAAATTGTTGATGGAAAGAGAGAGATTTTCAAGGTTCTTCAAATTGGTTAGCTCAATAGGAACTTTGCCTTCAAGTTTGTTCCTTTTTAGGGAAATGCTTAATATATTTGAGCAGTTACTCAGACTAACAGGAATCTTTCCAGTCAATAGGTTGTCTGACAGGTTAAGAAACCTTAGACGGAACAGATGACCAATCTCTTGTGGAATTTCACCATGGAACTGATTTTCCTCCAGATGGATGGATTTCATGAAGCTGAGATTTCCTATATGAGGAGATATGGTTCCAGACAAACTCTTACCTGTTAGATTTAAGGCTGTGACCCTCTGATGTCGTTTGCCACATGTGACTCCTTCCCATTGGCAATGGAATTGTGAATGGTTCCATGAGTTCAGCACTCCAAGAGAATCATATCTTTGATTCTTGAATTCAAGCAGAGCAAGTTGATCAGTCTCGTTGTTAAGTCTGTTAGCAGCTAAAGCATGGTTTATTAACAAAATCAAGGCAACTAGAACTAGAAGCACGAGCAAATATCTTTCTGATGGTGATGATGACCAGAATCCGGAAGAAGTAGGAAGCTGCATTTTATGAGTGAGAGGGTGATTAATTTGCAGTAATTGATGATTAAATGTGGTTAACTTGTGTTTTATTATGTAAAAGATTCGCCAATACCGTTGCTTATCTAACCAAATTGTATTAGAATTATAAATTATTATTCGGTTGACTTGCAAATTCTGCTCATGTTAGTACGGTCTCATACTTGTTCGAAAGGGACAATTTTTGAAGTCTCTCGTTGAATTTTTAATAATGTCATTCAGTACTCCTGAAATTTTGAATATCACATGAAACATCTCAGTTGGATGAAACGACTACATATGCTACCCTTTTGCACAAGGAATAATTTCAAAAATCTCTTTAAACTATCGGACAATTACAACACAGTACTCTTCACATATGAAAATTAGAGTTACTGCGTATAAACTAAGTTCTAAACGAAAAGAAAAATAATAACAGGTAAGGAATAATTATATAAAATAAAAGAATTAAAAGTTGTCCTCTATCATTCTCTCCTTGTTTCATAAATTTGATTTACTCATTATGTGATTAACCCCATTACAATTTTAAACTGAAAAATTAAAGGGAATTGACATTAAACTATATAAATAAAATTAATGATTCTTATTTCACTTTCATATCCAAATACCATCTAGACAGCCTCTTAAGATTGAACAGTCGGTAAATATATGACTGCAGAATCTAGCACATAATTTTAGCATTTCAAAGAGTAGGTGAACTTCGAATGAAGCTGGTCTTAGCATTCTTCGAAGTGACAATAAAACTTAAATATATTGTCAAGTCTTCGTCAATGCTTAAAGTCTTAATAATTTACCTCTCTCTCCATCTTAGTTTGACTTCCTAAGTCCCCAAAACTGACTTAGTTTGCCATATTTGAAGTTTCAATATATGGACAATTTTTTGGGACAATGTATATGCTCAAAAAAATAATCAATAATTACTGCTGCCTATATAGCCAAACCATATACAGGAGAATTGTCTCAAACGAAATTTAGTTGTACTAAATTAATTTTTGACAAAAATTTTAATTATACTAAATTCCCCTTAAGGTTTTTATTGTAATTTCTCCTCAGTGATACACATAAGTTTTGTACAATTTAAAACATTGGACTGAATATAAAACGAGTTGATTTCAGCAATCTACCAAAAATATAAAATTAAGTGTTTCACTATGTTCGATGAATCTCAAAGAATTGAAAAAGATGTATATTGGCATTTAGAATATTGATTCTGGAGCATACTTATCTTTAGACAATAATGATAGCACAAATAACCTTCACTTTCAGTCCAATGTTCCATTTATATATATATATATATATATATATATATATATAGTGACACAAAACTTACGTGAGTTACTAAAATGAATCATACAGGAAATACTTAGGTGGGACACAAGGTTTAGCCCCGTCCAGTTCCAACAATTTCACGGACCTGATGCAGTCTTGAGAGGCAAACGACTGTGATTAAGCTAGCAAATTGATCCAATACACAACGTTGTTTAAAGGGGAACAAAAATAAAAGCAAAAATAAATGAAACAGCAAAAAACGGTGTTAACAAATTGTATTTTCGCTCCAAAATGCTCAATTTTCAAATTCTAAAAACAAAATCAAATTCAACCACTAGAGAAAAAAAATATAAAAGCCTTATTCTATTCTATGAAATTGAAAGGGGGAAAACATTAGATTTTATTCTTCATTGTGGGATTGCGATAATGCGAACACTTATGGGATTTTGAATTATAATCAATTATTTTTCAATAACACCCACAAGCTGACGATTTACACATTCAATTACTTCTCACTTACACACATCATTGTTAAGAAGTTAAAACGTCATATAGATTATAATTAATTTCCCCCTATTTTGTCAAAGATTGTGTTTAATATTTCCATTTATTCACTTTTTGATATTTGGACTCAATGTAGGAGATTGTGAAGAAAAGACCTTAAAATCGCCAAAATTCCAAAAGACTTATTCTAATAGAGCGTGACCACGGTATACTCACGTTGAAGTACAGGATTTGTGAACGTGGCTTAGAAGAAATTTGCAATTGGAGAGTCTCACTTTCCTAATTGTGATAAATCTCATTGGAAAGAATTCTTGATTGGCAAGCATTGGAAAGAAGAGCAAAAAGGGAAGAAGTTGAATTGGAAAAGGAAGAAAAGAAAGAAAGGAAATTGATTTTGAAAAGGAAACAAAGAAAGAAAAGGAAAAGACTTGAAGAACAAAAAGAGAAAGAGGGGCATCTCTGCAATAAGTATTCTTTTAGGGGAACGTAGCTTTTAGTCTTGAGATTTGAAGAACTTTTTAGTTCTTAGTTTTTTTTCTTTTCTCTCTAGAAAAATTCTTGTTATTTTTCTTTTGGTATTTGAAGAATCTTCTATCTAGTTGAAGGATAATTGAAGCTCTGGTTCATCTACTACTGTGAGATCTAATTGTTTTTATTATTTTCTGTGTTTTTGAGTATTTATTTATTCTCTGTTTAATTCCAAGGTGATTGTGTTCATTCTTGTGTGATTATTCTTGCGCAATTAAATAATTGGCCACTATTTAATTGTCAAATAATCTAAAGCCATCTAAAACGTCAAATCCGTAATTGTTTGATAGTTTTAGTATTTGTGGCAAGTGATTAATTCAATTGTAATAGAAACTTTTGGATTATATCACGGGAATAAATAATCTAATTTGAACAAAGCCTCGTAGGTATTTGCTGGTTAGAATTGGTAGCTTTTCTAGATTCAAAGCTATTGAATAATTGAATCCTAAGGTCTTACCTAGGGTTATTATTTTATTAGGGAAGTAATTAACGGTCGTACCTTGATTACCGACACAGTAAGGAAGAGCAGGTTGTTAGAGCTTCTCAACAACCATAACCAATTTATTTAGTGAACGTAGGAATTTATCTTTGCATCGAGGATCAGTTAAATTGAACCAGAGTGGAAATTATTCCTTTGACTAGAGTCTTAGGTTTTATTTGATTTCGTTTGACTTAATTTTGTGTTTTTTCCTTTGAGTTTCTTAGGTTTAAATTTCTTTAATTTAATTATTCTCCAAACCCCCCATTGTTGTGATTTGAAATAAATAAATCGACCAAGTCTCTGTGGATACGACCCTACTCACTACTATACTTGAGTATATTTTTCTTAGAGTAGGAAATTTTATTTTGCTGGTTTGACACCCAACAATCATCTCAACTAGAGGACGCTTGACCGGATGCATAAATGAATGCACCAGACATTCGGTTAATTAGACCATCTTTGCAGACCAGACGGCAAAGCAGACGATATCGTCGTCCACAACCAACTGATTCGCACGCTTATGTGATTTTGAATTACAATCAATTAATTTTCAATTACACCCACAAGCTGACGATTTATATTCAAATACTTCTCACTTACACACATCATCCCAATTAGAGGACGCTTGACCAGATGCATAAATGAATGCATCGGACGTCCGGTTAGTTAGAGCGCATGATCAACCATAAGACAAAGTGGACGACAGCATCATCTGCTTTTTATTACTTCTCAATTACACCCACGAGCTGATGATTTATATTCAATTACTTACTACTTACGCAAAAAACTAAACATTTACATTCAATTACTTACCACTTACACACAAAAAACTGATGATTTGCACTAACTTACTTCTAAGTTATTGACAAATCTAAACATTTACATTAAACATTGAATTACTTCTCAATTACACCCAAAAGCTAAGGAGTTACGTTCATTTTCTTCTCAATTACACCCGAAAGCTAAGTGAGTTACATTCAATTTCTTTTAAAGTTGAAGAAGAACAACCAACCCTAACACAATAAGGATGTAATAATGCAGCATTTGTTTTTAGGTTCTAAGCAAATTATGCCTTTGCCCGCCACTAATTTCACACAAATTTTCAAAAATCAAATTAGTATCTTTTTCCACAAGTGCACAAAATTTTCAAAATATTCTCACATCTCATTCACGACGTTTGTTGCTGTGGATGGATTTTGATTTTTTTTAAAGGCTGAAAATGGCGTCATTTTTGGCCTCTCCAACTTAAGCCAACGTGGCTTGCTTTCAATCGTTAGATGCTTACTTTAAATCTTGTCCATGAACTTGCGATAACTCGAACTTGCGTCGCCCCTCGTCCACTTAGGTGGATCCACGGGTGAGGTTGTGGACACTATGGTCCACATCAAGTCATGTCATCCATCCATACCAAAGGGCCCACAGGAGAGCCCACAAATGGATGATATAGCTGCATGTGGACCATAGGGTTCACGGCTCCACCCGTAGACCCAGTCCGCCTAGGTATTTCACAAATCAAATCATAACTTTAAGGTAGTTTAATGCAACTAATATTTTAAGATAAATTTATTTTTTTTGAAAAAGCTAATGCATAGTAATACAAAATATACCCTTGGACTATATTGCAACACAACCAAACTTTAAAGGGATTTAGTCATTTAACCCATACTTAATTTTCTTTGTCTACAAAGTTGTTCTCCCGTGCTCATAGTATTACTTTGGAATGTAATGCATTGACTTAGTCCACTCTTGTCGTCTTCAAAGTTGTTTGTTTGTTTTTCCCCGAGACATGGCTGAAGTTTGAAATCTAATACATTGATTTGGTCTACTGACCCTTGTCGTATTCATTGTTTTCCCCGACAATTACCTAATCCTGCCTTTTGAAATGTATCCTGTGCACAAAACATCCCAACAGATGCAATCCTTCAGGGACAAAGTGAGTGTATTTACTTTCACAAGTAACATGCGTTTTCCTCTTTTCACTTCAGTCAATTACTATTAACCCTTAAAACGAAATTCAACTGAGCCACTGTATAAAACGAAATTCAACAAATGATCTCCAATCAAAGTCCTACTTCTGCAAATGTATGCGTTTCTTTCTCGTATTTTCCTATACACCAGAAAATTTATCCCCAACATGCCTTCAATAATAGAGTGGCACGAAAAGAAAATTTGGGTAGAAAATGATTAAGTCCATTAGCGTCGTGTGCCTCTGGGTAGAAAATTTGGGGACGTGTATCGCATTTTTCTTTCTTTGCTAGTGAAGGTTTTCATATGCGGCTTAATGGGTAAGGAGTTGATTACCATTTTGACTCCATTTCTACTGCAAAGTCCAATAATCTACGACCGGTCTTCTCAAACACTCAGCCTGCTGTTGACTAGCCTTGCTCTGTATGCGAGTCCCCTTTGGTAGTCCTTGAAGGATACCAAGAAATGAAGGGCCACATTAGATAAGGTTGTAGACGTTGAAAGTCTGATTTTATCTATTCAAAATTAAATTATATCATTTGAGCTTTGTGATTTGACTCATTTGAAGTTTAAAAATATTTTCTAATAGTTTAAAAGCATTTTCTAATTTGTGTGGCTTGTTCACAATGACAGAGAAATAAAAGATCCTAAGGATCTGTTTGTTTGGATTGAAAATATTTTTCTAGAAAAAATTTTCAAAATTTTTCTTAGTGCCAAACACCATAAAATATTTTCCTATGTAAAATATTTTTCAATTTTCCTTCCTTTGGTTGAAAATAACTTACATATTCAATGAATGTAAGTTATTTTCCTTAGAGTTTAAGAGTGACATTAAACCTTAAAAGCCTACTTTTATAACTTCAATTACCAAACTAATTTTTGTTCTTAATTCTTATCAACTAATTTTTTTTTCACAATCTTGGGCTCCACAATAATGTGACTATAGTTATGTATATTTTATCCATTTATATTTGAATATTAATTATAAACAAAACAATCTATAGTTAACTCTATTTACTTATCAAACATTTATTACAATTGTTATTAGTCTATTTAATTCATATTAACAATAAAAAATATCCAAAAAAATTATTTTTTCAAAAAATTTTCACGCTGTCATCCAAACACTAGAAAATTTCAAGGAAAGTGACATTTTCAATATAAAATGTTTTCTTAGGAAAACAAATTCCTTAGGAAAATGTTTTACATCCGGCCAAACGGACCCTAAAAGTTGGATTTTTTTTTCATTTGATTTTTATTGAGTATTGTTTAGGAGTTGATTTTGAATAAGAGGAGCAGCTTAATGTTAGAAGGGAAATTGGCTTTTGAAATTTTGTTTTGCAGTTAGTTTTAGCACTACTGTTGTGCTCTAGTTAAAAAATTAGTTGTAAAAAGCCATGGAATTATTTTGAGAAATACGAGTTTTTGGGTTTGAAGATGATAGCAACGTGGAATAATTTCGGCCTTCTACAAAATCATGAAGTTCACCCGTAGCTATGTTATCAGTATAAACAGCAATATGTCAGTGCCATTTCCTTCCGCTGCAACTGTTTTTGGTCTGTTAAATCCAATTAACAAATGTATCACAGGCTATAGAATTTTTATTGATAAACCTAGTATAGTGGATGACTGAAACACACAAAAGAAAAAGAAAAAGAACAGAAACGTTGAAGAAATAGGTGGTTGTATAATCAATTGATTCTTTAGTTAGCTGAGCTCTGCGGGGACTTCAAAATTTTCAATGAAAGTATTTAAGGTTTTATCTTATTTTCCTTCTCTAATCTCAGATGCCAAATTTAGATTAAAGTTGAGTGGTCAATTTAATTTCTTTTAATATCCAAAAATTTGAAGAGTTCTATAAGGATTTCTCTATTTGGATATACCTATATGCGTCCTTGGGTAAAGGAAGTAGTTAAAAACTCAGTTGAGCATCTGTCTCTAAATCTTGATTACCATTGGATACTTAATATATTCATTTCAATTTATCCTAAATAATGTAAATTAAATAAGACTCAACTATCCAACAATTCAGCACTTCCACATTTTTATTTCATGGGGTAAATAGGTAAATCAAAGTAGGAAGAGTTATTCACATAAGGACATCAAATCACTTTTATTATAGTATATATCTAGATTTTTTGTAGTAAATATACATGGCTGGTATATCGTTTCCTGTAAAAAATCTAAGCTGTTGTGCATTAATGCACATTTTAACTCCTAGGAAGTTTTTAATATAATTTCTAAAGTGAAAACGAATTGAAAGGAAGCTATACAATACAATAGGCAACTCTGCATTGAGTTCATAATAAAAGTTGTAACTGCTACACTCATCATTCCAATTGACAATGAGAGTTTGATTCAAGCCAACAAACACAAAATATTTAAACACCAAAAAAAAAAAAAAAGCTGTATATTATATAGGTCTTGATGCTAACATCGAGCCTATGTAGCTTCTCAATCTCGGTGAGATATTCTCGAGTTTCACAACAATTTTATTATGAATCTTCAATCTGTCATGTTGCTGAAAATCCAGACTAATTTGTAAGTGAAAACTTCAAAAGAAAATTTAAAGAACGAACAAGATTAATATCGAACTAATAAATCAATTAAAATTTTAAAAAAGATTTTTTTGGAGGGAGGGTGTAACACCCTAGAAATTCATGCCAAAACCATTTATTTTGTATTATGTTCATTAGAAAAAAAAATGAAGGGCCGAAATTAGTGGAAAAATAATAAGGAATGATTTTCTATTTTACTAGCATGTTGTACCATTACCCTTAAGATTTGTACCTAGAATGTCTTGCAAGATTAAGTATAGGATAAATGACAAAATCTCTTCTAATTACTCTTTGCCAAGTGTAGATTACCATGGTAAGAAAGTCAAGATTCACTTTTACTTTTGTCTTGCTTTGATTGGTCACCATTTTTTTTCCAATTTTCTTCAATTCTTTTCACTTAGCTTAACTTATTTTTTCTCTCCTTTCTTCACTTTGGCCGGTTCTTCTCTTCCCTCTTTTCTCTCCATTTTCTTTCATTTTCTTGGAGCTTTTACTTCCATTTGATCACTTTTCATCCATAGAAATTAAGTTGATCTTCCTCCTAAGCAACAATCTTGTCTTACTAAAGGTATTTCTCAAGAACTTTTCATCTTATTTCAAGTATAAAGATCATAGTTTTCTAGCTTTTAAGTCATGTCTTTATGGTTAAGTGTGATTTATTTTAGCCATGAAATATGAAGTTTTATTCCATGAATATGAGGCTTATGGACTTGTATGACTTGTAGATAGTGATTTAAACTTGAAATGTCATGATTTGAAGTGTGATTTGGTTGAAGAACCTTGGAGAGGTTCAAGTGTTTTTGTGATAAATTTGAGTGAAATTGAAGTGAGTTTGATGTGAAATTGGTAGAACTACTTGAGATTGGGTTGTTTGGATGTTTTTCTTGCAGGTTTAAAATTTTGGGTTAGTCCGATTATAGGGGAAAGTGCTGCCGAAATTTCGGATAAAACCTAAGAAATAAAAGTGATTAGGCTATGATTTAAAGCTTTATAAGCTGTAATTTAGTGAATTGAACGTGCAGAAATTTTCGTAGACGAGCCATTAGTGAATTGAACCTTTCCGAGCAAAACCCTAAACAGTTAGAAAACCTAATTTTGAAAACCCTAAACCCTAGGGTAAAACCCTAAACTCCAAAACCCTAGAAATTTAACCCTAGAAAAACTTAGGGTATTTCTTGAATTTCCTTATGAAATTACTTAGATTTTAGTCAGGCTTTTATACGACTATTTCTCTTGAATTTTCAAGATCCGGAAGTGAGACCCAACCTTATCGCGAGATATTTTCTTAGGCTTCAGGTGAGTGTTTTTATGTGTGCATGATGCATGAAATTGCCATGTAATACTTGACATTATTATTTTGATGTCTGAGATGAGATGTTATACTTGACATGATTATCTAATGAAATGTGTTACTTGAGGAAAGATGTGTACTTTATCGCATCTATTTCGCAATGTGTTACATGCTTGCACTATCCAACGTGTTATTTGTGCTTGTGATTTCCGTGGTTAACTTCACCGTTTTCCACGGTTAGTCAAATTGGGTGCGTATGGGAGAGATATAAGGTGCTGGGCGTTACTCGGTGCGTGTTAATTTTCATATTTGAGTAAAGTCTTGGAAAAGGCTAACTCATGATTGAATTTTATACTTGATCTTGGACTTTCGTGGCTAACTTCACCGTTACTCCACGGTTAGTCAATTGGGCGAGTTTGGGGTGATATAAGTGATTGTGAGATTTAGGTACTATCAAAATTAGGCAAAATTCACACAAACAAGTAATAAAATTTATAACCTAATACCCCTTTCCGCAAGTGCACGGGTCAATTGTAGTAGGGGAAGTATTAGGGTCGATTCCACGAGGAAACAAGAATTTGCAAGTACCAAAGCTACTAACTTACTCCATTATCTAGACAATACATCAAATAGGTGGTGTGCAAAATAAGAAAATTCAACTACTTGAAGTAAAACAAATGGAAGAAATTCACAAACACAAGTAATAGGGTTGAGAATCCACTAATTGTCATTAATACGATTGAATGAATTAACACCTTGCTATGTTAATCTTGTCTTGCTTAGGATTGCAATTCCATATGAAATCAAGACTTGTTTTCACAATGAATTGATAGAGTTCAAATATTTCCATGACGAACCCTTATGAAATGCATGAATTGTGGTATTAAACAACCTCAATCCACCTATTTATACAACTATTTGCATGTGTACAACATAAGTTTCATCTACCATGTTCCAATGTTATAAGCATTTCTTAATGTCAAATAACATCTAAATGATTTGCAATAGTTGATCAAGCTACTACAAATGTTAAACCTTGATAGATGAACAAGCAAATACAAGTTATAGCAAGTATAATAACATTCAAATCATATAATTAGCTTCATCTTACCCTAAGACAAGTATTTAGTTAAGCATAACTTGGATGAATAACATATGATAAAAACAACTGGACGGGTGTCAACCGCACAAAAATTAATATTAAAATCCCACTCAACAAAAGATGATTTTTCGAGTATAGCGATGAGTAGGGTCGTCTCCTCAGGGACTGGGTTGTTTACTTATCTCACAGTCACCAGAATACGGGGGGTTTTGGAATAACTAAAATTAACTAAACGAACTAGAGTAAACAAAATTGCAGAGAATAAATTAAAGGAAATCAAGGTTGAGAAAACTCTAGCCAAAGGAATGATATTAGAATTGGTTCATTCTACTGATCATTGATGCAAAGATGAATTCTAACAATTATTGATAAATTGGTTATAGCTGTTGATACAATCGAACAACCAACTCTTCCTTACCGTTTCGGTAATTAAGGTACAACCGTTAATTACTTCCCTAATTGAGAGATAACCTAGGTACAACCGTAGAATTTAATCTCACAATTGCAATATGAATTAGAAAAGCCCAATTCTAATCAACAAACACCTACAAGGGTTCATTTAAATTAGATTGTAGATCTCTCAAACTAGTTGTCACAAAGTATCTAAATAGTTAAACAATTCAACTATTTTGAATGACAGAGGATTATATGGTAGGAATTAAATACCTGGCCAGTAATATTTAATTTAACACACAATAACCCTAAGCGCTAAAAGCATGAGATATACAAATACCAATAATTGAAAGAAACAATGGAAATAAATTAGATCTCACAGCATGTAAAACCAATTCTTCAATCTTCCTCTGACTATAATAGAGGTTTAGTTACACCCCATGGAAGTAGAGAGAGAGAGGTATCGAGAGAAGAAGAAGAAATTTTAGTTCTAAGTCTTCAATCGTTCTCAGAACGATTCACAACTCACTACTAATAATACGTCTCTCTCTTTCCTACTTAGACTTCTACTACCAAAGGAAGTCTTTCCTTTTAGATAAAAGTTAAT
This sequence comes from Mitragyna speciosa, assembly GCA_024721245.1. Classification (NCBI taxonomy): domain Eukaryota; kingdom Viridiplantae; phylum Streptophyta; class Magnoliopsida; order Gentianales; family Rubiaceae; genus Mitragyna; species Mitragyna speciosa. The sequence continues at coordinate 4,954,991 of CM045557.1, forward strand.
TAACTAATAATACTTTTCCCTAAATCTAATTAATTGAAATTGATAAAAGGTAATAATAGACTCCTAAAAATCTGCTGATCTTCCAAAATCTCGCACAAAAGTCGTAGCTTGAAGTCACAATAGGAAGCTTCTCCTTTTAATCCCGCTGCTTAGTTTCTCGGCTACAGCGTGCCCACGCCTTACGAACAAAACTGTTCTGAAATTTGCCTTTCTGCTCCAAATTGCACCAAATACACCAAAACACCTATAAACGACACAAAACATAAAACTAAGTAAAATCAACTCATAAAAACAATAAAACACTAAAACATGATGTAAAAACACACAATTAACATTGACTAAATACGCGCTATCAACAACTCATAAACAAGTAAGAAATTAAAGAGCTAAGGTAAGAAATGCTCATTTGTTGGTAGAACATGGCTCCAAAGCTTCATTCTCATTGATATGATATGAATTGATACACATGAATCCTCCAAGAGTTTTCTTGCAAATAATGAAAATTCTTCTAAACTACAAAGAAAACTACTACTATAATCTACTTGGGAATGCTCCTCCCTTCAAGACTTCTTCTAAATGTCTTGCAAGAGCTCCCTATTTATAGACAAATTCACCTTAATCATCTCACCAACTTGCATAGCAAATTGCATGACAAGTTGTCTTGAAATCACAAAAAGATTTTCTTTGAATTTTGCAATGTTTTCTTGGGTGGTGCAGGTGCAAAGAATCTTCAAAAAGTCATCAAAAGGGGTTGGAAGATAAGCTGCAAGTTGAAAGTGTCATTTTCTGGTCGACATGCATGATACGCGCCTGACGATACGCGTCTGGTTAGCCATGTATTTTCAGCCGCGTATTGCTCCCAGAAGAAGTCAGAATCAGCTTTTTCTCAAAACACAAAAGTTGTAGCCCCTTGAGTTAGCTTTCTAGAACCACAAGAATCACGTCATTTGGACTTGTGGATGCAAAGGTATGGCCAAAATACTGAGATGTGGTTGGGAGAGCTTTGTTCTTCAGTAATTTAGATTTTTGCCCATGAAGATGTACGAACTGGATTTTGGTGTCTTCATAAGAATTGTAGAGTGTCCTCTTAGTTTAAAATTTCACAAGAATCATCTCAATCCAAAATTTTTAGCTCAAGTTATTGCCAAAATACAGAAATGCGTCGTTGTTACCGACGTCTAGTTTTGTCCAATTCTTCACTTCCATTGCTTCTTTGCACTTCTCTTTTGCTTTTTATGCCTCTTATGCCCTTGAGATCTTGTTGTGATGTTGATCCTTTAAATCCATGGTGAATTTGTGGATGAGAATTTCCTGAAAGTTGAGCAAAATAATCCTCCAAATTTGAATATAAAAGCTATTCTATTGAAATTCTTAATCCAATCATCCTTGAATCTACTATGAATGTGATGACCTTTACTTCAATTGATCCAAATTATGATTGAATGTATAAAACCTGAAAGATTGTACAAAGATTGTGCATTAATTTGCTCAAAATATAGATTTTGCTTCAAAACCATAAAAATCAGGTAAAAACCCTAATTTTTGAGAAATTCTTCAAATAGAAGAAAAATTATAAAATTGAGCCATTTTTATATTAAAATACTTAAAATGTACTAAAAACACACTAAAAATATGTAAAATTATCACTTATCAATAAGGTGTTGTGGGTTATAGGTGTGTGATATTCTTTCCTATATGAGTTTCATTCCTCGAAGAGGGTAACTCTGGATTGAATTTTTCAAGTATCTCGGACCTGAGCTTTTACCTCGGTCCTGATATCCTTGTTATCTTGATCATGATTGATACTCCTACGGTTGAGCTTGCTCCCGTAGTGAGCCTGTATCCGCCATTGATTTTACGACACTTCACATTGCTTGTTCATCATTTATTAAATTTGTTAATTATTATCCTTAAAGGTTTATTTGTTATTGGTATACTGCATGACTTGAGCACTCACTGGGCTATTATAGCTCATCCCATTTATTTGTTTCCTTTAACCAGGTTCCCAAAACTACTAAAGTTGGAAAAGCTGATTTTGGACATAGTACATGTTTTGTTTCATGTATTCTGATAGCCCACTTGTTTAGGCTATTCTTGTAAATACTATGTAAATTTTAGTGCGTAAAACATATATTTGACATATGTACTTTCAAGTAAATTATAAAAATATGTTTTATTTTGCACTAAGTATGTTTGTACGTATCGCGCGAGTGCGGGTTTGAGTTCTGGCGAGAGCCAGGCAGGCAGTCCGCTAAGCCTTTTGGTGCGCCTCTGGGTAAGGTGGGGCTGTCACAGAGGGGGTTTGATTACTTGTTGTTCATGACATATAAGTACATACCTCTCAAACATCAAGATCTACTGTGTTCATTCTGACACCAAGAAATCCATCCTTAATAAGATGCAATTTTCTTTCAATCTCATCCATAGGCATCCGATAATCTGGTAATGCTGCAGAGCATTTGATTCCAATTTTCAAAATTGAAGCAATGCATTGCATCCTTTTGTCATCGTTGCATAGTTCTACTTGCGTAGTAACTTCTCCATTATCATCTCCATTTGAAAGAAGTGATGGATCAACAATCATAAAAATATGTTCAGGCAAAAGCCCTTTGAACATAATTATGTAGATCCAATCCATCCTTCAACATATCATCCGTTGGCCTCTTTCCTGTGAACATCTCTAACAAGAGAATCCCATATGTGTAAACATCCCCTTGGGTTGATACTTGATGGCCCATTCCGTACTATGAAATATTTTCTACTCAGTTAGTAAACGAATTTACATATGGCTCTTACCTAAAATTCATATAAATGTTTATGCTTTAAACTACAAAAATTGTAAATTAGGAACCTAATTTATATAAATAAATAATGGTATTCACAATTGTTAGGCATTACGGATATGTAAATTAAGCATACAATGTTTGGAAAAACACACATACAAGCGCTAAGTAGTACTTCAACTTTCATCACCCCTGATCCATGAAAAAAGTATCCTAGTAATTAATGTTACTCGGTCTACTATCTTTAGTTCAATTACTAAAGTTTTAATGTCATTTTCTATGAAGATCCAATGCTGACAATTCACATGATTTTATTGCATAAACATAACAAACAAAATTATTACCTGGAGCTGTATAGCCGATTGATCCTCTAATTGAAATAGTACTACTAGTCCCTTGTTCCGAGGAAGTATTGATGGTTTTAGAAAGAAGCCTTGCTAATCCAAAATCACCCACATGAGCAACAAAGTCATTAGTCAAGAAGAATGTTACTTGGTTTTATATCACAATGAACAATTGTTGTTTCGGTGTCGTTGTGAAGATAATGCAACGCTGAGGCAACATCAATCGCAATATTTAGCCTCTGACAAAGATTAAGATTTATTAATCTTTCTGTTTGATTAGTTGTCTCTCTAGGATGTAGCCACAAATCAAGATTTCCGTTTCCATAAACTCATAGACTAAGGCCTTGAATTCATGCCCCATGGAATCAAGGCTGGAGCAATAACTTATTAATGGGAACTAGATTTCTGTGGCGAATGCTTCTTAATGCTCTGCACTCAGTTTTGAAGCTCTTAGAAGCCCTATTATTTTGAAGGTCAATAACTTTAATTGCAACAAGCTTATCTCCATGTTGATCTAGCCTTTCCTTTATAAACAACTCCAAAACTCCCTCTTCCGATTAAGTTTTCTGGAGAAAATCCAGAAGTTGCACGATGGAGCTCATGGTAAGATACTCTTAAGAGCTTGTTGAGTCTATTGACTGTTGTGGGCACCATAGGCGAACCGGCATTTCTTCTATAAATATTTTTGTGCATCACCATATAAAACAACAACATACCCAGAACCATTACAGGTAAAACTATGAATAATAGTATAGTGATCTTAAGCTTTTGCCTTTTCTTTTCCTTGATCATAGGGCAAGGTGGGAAATCCAATTCGGTAATGCCCCCACAAAGTTTGTTGTTTCCAATCAATGTTACCTGGCTTGCATTGCCAAAAATTCCAGTAGTTGGTACCTCACCATAAAGGTCATTATACGAAATGTTCAAATATCTCAAGTACTGAAGTTTCTCAAGGTCTCTTGGTATTTGTCCAGTCAAGTTGTTACTTGAAAGATCTAATTGTCGGATCCCTTTCAAAGAAGGCAATTTTGAGGGGATTGTCCCTTGGAAAAAGTTGGCTTGCATTTCAAGATTCTCCAAACTCAAACAATCAACAATCGATGAGGGTATTTCTCCAGAAAATTTGTTGTAGGCCAAGGAGAAGTTGACCAAATGTGTCAACTTTCCTACTTTAAGGGTTAGAGAACCACTGAATGCGTTCTGCCCTAAGCCAAAATGCAATAACGAGGTGTGCATGCCAAAAAAATGTGGTGGTATAACACCCCTAAGGTTATTTCTGGATACATCCAGATCTTGCAAGTTTTGGCAGTTCATAAGAATATTGCTAAATATATTGCTGCCTTCAAAAAGGTTGTCTGCTAAGTCGAAAAAGTATAGAGTGGTAATATTACATATGGTAGACAAAATCTCTCCTGACAACCTATTTCCCCTAGACCCAAATATTGCAAGTTTTCAAATTTACCAAAATCACTTGGCATGACTCCTGAAATGGAGTTCCATTGACATTTCAAAGACAATTAGATTGGCAAAATTTCCAAGTCCTTCTAGGATAGTTTCCTGATATATTGATTTCCTCCAAGGCTTAATTACTGAGTTCATATGAGAGGTTTGCCATGAACTTAGGTACTTCGCCACCAAAATTATTATCAGCCAAGTAAATAATCCTTAGGATTACTATTGTTTGTCAATGATGAAATGAAACTCAAGTCTCTCGTAGAATTGCTTCCCAAGGATTCCAGGAAGTGATAGAATTTGAAGGTTTGATAGATCTCCTAAATTAGTTGGAACTTGCCTTCAAACTTATTGTCACCAAGGTCAATGTATCTCAAGCCTAGAAGCATTGGTGATGCCGAACTGGAATTTTGCCATTGAATTCGTTCCTCCAATTGCTAGGTATTGCAGATTTGGTAGGGTGAGACCTATGTTGGTTGCAAGATTTCCATGAAAGAGATTTAGTGGTGCTGATAAGAGAAAAGAGCTGAAATGTTAAAGCATAGATGGAGGGAATCACCCCGGACAGTTTATTGTTGGCACCCCGAATTTGGTTAAGTGTGTTAAGAATCCCATCTCCTTGGGCAGATTTCCCTCCAAATTGTTAGATCCGAGAGAAGTGCCCTCAATGTGTATTGGTTCCCTATAGACGAAGGAATCTCTCCTATCAATTGTTCTCATAAAGATAGAGATTTTCAAGCTTCTTCAAATTGGTTAGCTCAACAGGAATGTTTCCTTTAAGGTTGTTCGCGGATAGGCCAATGGTTATCAAGTGTGAGCAGTGGCTTAGATTAACGGGGATTTCTTCATTTAACGTATTGTGTGACAGGTTAAGAAATCTTAGCCGAAACAGGCGACCGACTTCTTGGGGAATCTCACCACGAAATTGATTTTCCTCAAGATGAATGAACTTCATAAAGTTGATATTTCCAATATGAGGAGAGATGATTCCAGACAAGCTCTTACCAGGTAATATTAACGCTGAGACCTTTTGATGTCGCACGTTACATGTGAGTCCCTGCCATTGGCAATGGTGTTGTGAATGGTTCCACGAATTTAGAACTCCATATGGATCATCAGATATCTGGTGCTTGAATTCAAGTAGAGCAAGTCGATCAGTCTCGTTCCCAGAGAATCTTGCAGCTGAAACATTCGGTGGCAAATTAATGGTAAGAAGGGCAAGGAGCAAATGATATGGTAATGATGACCAAAACCCCCACGAAGTGGGATTTCGAAAATCCATTGTTTTAAAGCTAAGAGGAATTAAGTTGCATTGAACTGATTAATTCAATTTGTGATAATTGGAGTGACTATGGACAGTGGCTGTGTGACAAATTCATCAATATTGCTGTTATATAGTCATGGAATTGGAGAATAAACGTCCCACAAGTAAATATTTGACAAACAAGGTGCAATGATTAAAATATTCAACATAGTCCAACCAACTTTGTTACTAATTGAGAAGAAATAGGTTGTAGTACTTTTTCAACAATATTGTTATATTTTAGAAATTAGTCTTGTCAATTCGCTGTCACTGATAATATACAGTTAACCAAAAAAAAAAAATTTAACAAGTCATCTCTAATCAAAGTCTTACTTCACATGTATATGTTTTTAGAATTTTTCTTAGTATCAAACACCGGAAAATTTTTTATGTGTAAAATATTTTTCAATTTTCCTCTCTTTGGCTAAAAGTAATTTACGTACTTAATGAGAATAAATTATTTTTCTAAGAGTTCAAGAGTAGCATTAAATCTTAATTACGTACTTTTTTTAACTTTAATAACCAAACTAATTTTTGTTTTTAATCTTTATCAACTAATTTTTTCGTCAGTTTGGACTCCGCATTAGTATAGTTATAATTATTCTTACTCCATTATATATTTTAAAGATTAATAATAAATAAAATACTCTCTAGTTAACTCTAATTACTGATTAAACATTTATTACAATTATTTTTAGCCTTTTTGACTCATATTAACAATAAAAAACCATAAAAAAACTCTATTTGAAAAAAGTTTCACATTGTCATCTAAACACCCAAAAATTATAGGAAAAATGACATTTTCCGTGTAAGATATTTTCTTAGAAAAATACCTTCTTAAGGAAAACATTTTATATCTAACTAAACGTACCCCAAAACGAAATCACATCATAACGTTAAGGGATTTTTTTTTTTTTTTTTTTTTTTTTGACAACGTTGTTTTACCAAACCCATAACAGAACTTCGGAATATAATGTATTGACTTAGTCTCCTCCTGTCGTATTCAAAGTTGTTTTCCCCGACAATTACCAAACCGTGTGCGGACCATTGGTCTGCGGGTGGTTTCCCCCAGCCCAACCCATTGTATAAATTCGGAATAGGATGTGTTGACCAAGTCTACTCTTGTCAGAATTCAAAGTTTTTTTTTGAACAATCACTGTTTTATTATAAGTTTATTGCTTCACAGAAATGGAATGAGGTTCTTAATGATGTGTTAGGTAAAACCTTATATTGTTTGACATACACAATTTGGAAGTATAATTTTTCAAAATTTATTTAAATTCCCCTCCTTTGAAACTCTCTAAATACTGTAAATTTAAGATTTAATCCCAAAATCTACAGCAGGAGAGAGACCTTAAGGGTCTCTCCAGACTACTGAGCCCGTTAGCCCGGTGACTAGCATTCGAAGTTGTTTTTCACAACAATTATGTAATCCAGTCCAGGCCTCACAGGTGTCAAAATGAGTCTAAAATAATAACATCGTTTTACGTAAAAATTAATTGCGATGAGATGTTAAAAAGTTCTATAGAAATATCACATAGAAATGTCAGGCAGCTGTAAACGTGCTCAATTTGCGGGAAATGAAGAGGAGAGAAATTGTGAGGCCTGGTACAGTCGAGTTCTGATCATTTAAAATGTATCCTGTGGCACACAAAACATTAAAGCAAGATACGCGAACCTTCAGGGAAAGAGCGAGTGTATGTACTTCCACAAGTACATGCATTTTCCTCTTTTCCCTTCAGTCAATTACTATTACGTCTAAACAATATCTCCAATCCAAGAAATGTATTCAAATTTCAGACCATTCTTGAATTTTCATCCAAATAAAACAAGAACTATGAAATACTACTGCTAAATAAGATCACCAATTTGAGATATGGATTCAAACTTCAGATCATCCCATAATTTCGGAGTTCCATTTTTTATACAAAGAAGTGGGATTTCAGAATTCAATAGTTTCGAGGAATAGAGGGTGAATTTATAAAAAACTGTTGATTGCATGCAGATAATTTGTAGTTTACAGCCAATGTCTTTCCCGAAGGACAAGAAAGATAATACTGCTTGTATTGCAGAACAACCAGACATACATTATATTACTCATGCTAATTAGAGTTTTCTAAACTAACAAAGTATATGGAGCGTAAGGGACCATCTGTTATCAAGTAATTAATTTCTTACTAAAACTTCCTTTCCATCATTCGTTCTTTTGTAAATTGGAAATCCATCCTTTGCACACATGCTCTTATCACAATAAGGTCGAGGATAATGAAATCTACACTCACTATGTACCATGCATAGATTCTTCTCATTCTGATGTCCACAAGGACTATGCATCATATGCTTTACTACAAGATCATATAGATGTGGGTATTTTTCTTTGTCAGGCAATTCAACAGAGACAAATTTGTCATATTGGTTAGGGCTAGTAATGTTGTACTTTGGCTTTAGGATAATTAGCATATTTGCATGTGACAGCCCCCTCTTTTGGAATTAAATCATGTGGACATTTGCTGCAACTTTTCCAAAGATGTCTTTCTTGAATAATTGGTCTTTAAGGTCCTGCAGCTTGGCCCGAAATACTCTTGAAACTAAATCTGGTCTATCTTGTGCAGTTTGTCCATGAGCTAAATTTTGTTGAATTTCTATCCAATTCGGGTTGCATGTCACTGTGATGAACATAGCTGGTTTTCCAAAATGATGAACTAAAGCAAGAGCATTTAAATATCTTCTTATGTCTCGAGGTCCACCAATAAATGACGCTAGGAGAAGCACCCTTTGGCCAACTTGGCTTCTTCTTGTTTCTTCTGTCATTACTAAATCCCCTATCCCTTGTTACAATTCACCTCTAATTTCAGATTGCTTCATCTTGTAGAAACCTAGCCTGATAGTTTCCAGCTTAATGTACATATAAAAACAAATTGGTGTAACAGTCTAGCAGCAGACAACAAAATAGATTTCTTCTCTTGTCTAACTTGTAACTTGTAAGCACAATATTCTCTGCATGATATGGTTTGATTTTTATCTTTTTTAACATCTGAAAATTCAAAATAAAGTACTTAAGTGTTTATCTTTATATTAGGCAAACTATAGAAGTTCGAATTTCTAATCATTTTTCATAGAAATAATTAGAAAATAAGTTTCACCTTTTTTTTTTCCTGATCAATGATTTCCTTGGCAGAATTAAATATAGGTATCGATAAGGTGTTTTCATTGATTTGCCTTCCAGTGACATTTGCTATAATATTATATAAACAAAGAAAGATTAATTTTAAGGTGTGTAAAATTTAAATAATTTATTGATTATCAACAAAATAGGTAATTGGTAGTACTTTAGAAAATATTTAATCATACTTACCTTCAAGTCTGAAATCTGTTTTGTTATTCTTGCTATTCTTCTTTATATCCTAATGCCAACCACTCTCGCCTTTAGGTAAGAGAATAGGATATTGAAGAGGATCATAGCATCCATAATAGCACTTGATTCTGTGCCTATTACCTAAATGTGCATGCACTACAATGTCCCTTTCAAGATGTTCACTTGGATTGTTTCCTTCCACCCATATAGCAGCTACTCGATCAACACTTCATTCATTATAGACCTGCTGGTCTAATCTTGCATCTTTTCTTGGACATATTTGCAAATCACTGAAAGAGGAATTGTCCTTAATCCTGTGTAGAACCTGTGCATAGGGATTCCCTTCCATGATATACAAGAGTTTTTGGACAATAGACTTGTTGAGCTTTAGATCTTGTAGGATCCTTAGCCTATTTTGCAACTTATTTGCTGTGTCAAAAAAGTATAGTTGGAAGTAATGTGGGCAATTTTCATTTGGAATTAGTGATGGAAGATCATGATAAATCTATCCTTGAGTTCTAAAAGTATAGACTCTATTTCTTGAGGAAGCTAATTCCTTGTCTAGATTGACACCAAATGATGTGAATGAAAAGATACTATCATAAGCACGATGTTGTAACGGAACTCTTTTACTTCATCAATGTTTGGTGTAAATAAGTTGTACAATTCTTCTAGCATGTCAGGTTCACCAAGCTTAAATTGTCCACCTTGGTAACAAAAGGAGGGTGGTTCGAATTGAAATCTCACGGCTCCACAATGTTTACATGGAGGTTCATTGGCAAGAATGTGCAACTCTGAACACACTGGCTCATAACATGCCTCTCAAGTAAAAGAATTAAGGTTTAATACAAAATGAGTTTGAGTTTATTTTTAGTACATTCATTAAAGATTATTTCAGAGCAATAACGTACTACTGTTTTTTTTATTTTTTTATTTTAAAGCAATAACATACTAACCTTTAGATTCATGTGATGCCAAGTGAGCTTTGAGAATTGATTGTTCTCTTTCATTAATATGCTTATGCACTTGTCCTTCAACCATGGAGCTTTTCTGATAATTTCTTTTTCTCTTTCTTGCTTCATTATATTGCTTTCTTTCTTCTTCTGTCAATGAAGAATACCAACTTTTTTTCTTGTTTAGTGTATTTGCATCTTGAATTTCAACTTCTGAGTTATATTGATCTTGTCTTTTTCTTCTTCTTGCTTCATTATTTTGGAGTACATATTGCTTCATTTCTTCTTCTATCAATGAACGTACCAACTTCTTTTCTTGTTTTGTGCTTTTTCACATGTTTCTATAATAGAACTTCAAATATATGATAAGTCACTTTCAGATCTAGCTAACCTTTGCCTTTATCCATTCTTCGCATTAATTGAATGGTGATATGAATAAACAAATATTTGTTACCTGTAACAATATCACAACCGATGTTAGTTTTTTATGATAGTTGAATAAGCAAACGGACAGTGATAGATAGTATAGTTATCATTGAATGCTTTTAAATTCTAGTTTAGAATGGTTATAGATAGGCTATTGATTTTTTTTTAATTACCATAGAACTCAACTTTTTTGCATTTACATGTAGTTGGTGTGCAGAAAGCTCAAAAAATTGTTGGCAGTTTTAATTTATCCAAAGTGGAGACGCATCAAATGGAAGCACATGCTTTAGAGACCAGGTAAACTTGTTCAACTCTGTCACGTCCGAAATCGATGAGGTACGGAGGGGTCGTTGACCGTCGCGCTCTGAAAAGGCGGTCCGATCCGATGACCTTTTTTGAAAAGAAAGTTTTTGGAAAAACTGTGCGTGTGTGATAAAAATTGGGTTTTAGTGAAAAAAATGCATTTTAGAAAACATGACATTTTAAAAAAATCAAATAAGGCTGGGACTAAAAGTGCAATAGTTTTGGCCAACTAAGTTTTGAAAAAGGGTTTTTGTAAAAAATGGAGTCGCCACTTGGTATTGAGTTAGGGTGTACCAAGTCACCTGTAAAATCATTTAGCAAAACAAAAATAAAAAAATTTAGAAAAATATTTTAAAAAAACCCCTTTTTGACTCCAGTCTACAAAAAGTGAGAGAAAAAGGTCCGGGAGTCACATTTGAAGAAAGGGAAGGCAAAGGCTTGCGCCTAAGGCACCCTTTCCACCTAGCTGAGGCTAGTTGTGAGGTTTAATCAAATTTTCTTAAATTAACCCTAGATTCTATCTCGTTTGGATGTATCTATACGAATGCAAATCCTAAATCTAAATGAGATAGTGGAAGGGTGAAAATGTTCTGTCGAGCCTTGGTCTGGATTATCGCATTAATTGCGAAACTCGAGTCAAGACCTCGAGGGAGTCACGAATGTCTATGCAAAATGAGATGCAAAAAGAAAAGAAAAATAGTAATATAGATAATAAGTGGTCAAAGAAAGTGGAGAATGCAACATAACGGGTACAGGGGACTAATATATTGTGACTGAATGTTTCTACTCACGGAAGGGGGAACGGCTTGTACGCCACCGCTTCTCACATGAGGAGGCGACTATTTCTAGTCGGATCACACAAATGCCCTAAAGTCTAACTGAAAATGCAACTTAAATGTCATGCACTGTTAAATATTAAAAAAAATAGATAATAACGATGATTATACACATATATAAGAATCATGCAAATGATGAAAAACTAAAAAAGAAATAGTGTGTGAAATGATGTAAAATGCACACGAGTGCACCTAGCACTAAAAATGTCCTAAGGGTCTAGCATTGGATTAGCCATTTCTAGGGATTCCCACTAACGTTGGGCCAGCGGGGAAGCGAGAAAAGCCACAACTAGCGTTGGACTAGTGCGATGACGAAATAATAAGAACTAATAAAACGTAAATTAAAATAATAAAACATAAATTGAAAGCGAATAAACATATAAAGACATATAAGAGCACATACGAACACATAAAATGTAAGCATGATATCTAGATGCAAATCTTAAGGAAAGCGGTGAAACAAATAAGCATACAAGCACACAAAAGTACATAATCCCTAACTATTACACGGGGGGTTAGCTACAATTTTTAGGGGAAAAAAGTAAAAACGACCTATCTATTACACTTGCTTTCTAAATACAAAATTTTTGCTCAAAATACAAAAAATGTAGCCTAACTATTACATTGGCTAGCTAAATACAAAAAAAAAAAGTACCTTTTTTGCCAAATAATAAAATTCAAAAAATTAAATAGTATAAAGGAAATAAATGCACAAAATAAGCATGTAAACTAAGAAATATATGCAGAAAAATACATTAAAAAAATCACATAAGGGCACATTAGAGCACATAAAAAGAAATTAATGGGAAATAGGGATACCTCTTTGAAGACCCAGCACAAGTGCTTAAAGAACACAAAAAACATGTCAAGGTACTTCAATATAAATGAATAAGATGAAAAATAAAAATACTAATAAATTGGGAATAAAAATGTATATCCTCGCAAACTAGGGAAACTAATTGACATTTAAACAAACCTAGGGGTCAAATCATAAATTCAAACGATCATAGGGGCACAATTATAGATTAAAGCTAAGTAAAAAGGGGGGCAAAACATAATTAGTAAGGATTTAAATTGTATAAAACAAAAGGCTATTGGGACAAATTTAAGGCTATTCAAAATTCAATGACTGAAATGCGAATGCCTACTTGAAATAAATAAAGAAATAGAAAACGGTAAATTAACTAATTTAATTAAAAAAATTAAATTAATTAAAACAAAGACTAAAGTATAACGAATTAGAGGTAAAAATCAAAAGAAATCCACCCAATAAATAAATAGACAAAACAAAATAAAACAAAATCAAACCAAAATACTAAAACCCCAATACCCTAATTCCCCTTTTTAGTTAATCAGAAATTAAAACAAAAACAAACACCAAATAAACAAAACCCATGCCCCAACTACTCAACGGATCTCAATCAGATTCTCAAACCCCTCACCTCGAATTGTTTCTTTTCTTTGTTATTCTTTTTTTCTTCTCTCTCTTTTCTTTCTTTTCTCTCTTCTCTCTTCCACTCTTCTCTGTTTTCTCTCATTCTCTCTTTCTCTCTTCTCTGTCGCTCTTCGTTCCTCTTCCTTTATGATCTCTAGTTCCCAGTTTCTCTCTTTCTCCCTACTCTCTCCATTTTTCTCTATTTTTTCTAGCTCTCACTTACTCTCTTCTCCTCTTCTCCAGTTCTCTCTTTGCTTTTCTTCTTTCTCGCACTCTCCAGCTCTCTCTCTCTATGCTTCTTTCTTTCCCGTTCGATTTCCTCTCATTTTTTCTTTCTGATATGCTCTTGTTCTTCTCTTTTACTCTTCTCAATCAACTTTCTCTCTGCCTTTCTTCTTCTCTAGCTCCCCCTATTCTTTCTTCTTTTCTTTCTTCTCCAACTCCAGTTATTTTCTATTTCCCGCTATTCTCTCTTGCTATTCTCTTTCGCTGTTCTGTTCTTTCTTTCTTCTCCTTCCTTTTGTTCTCTCTCTTTCCACCCCTACTCTTCTCTTGAAACGAACACCCCCTCAAATCCAATGGCAAATTCATTTCCAATTGATACTGTTGCGCACAGAATTGAAAGAAAGAGGAAATCAAAACCTTACCTGGATTGGGAAAAAATGAATCTGATGGTTGGTTGGTTAACAGGGGTGAGATGGTTTAGAGGTGGCAATCGATGATGACCTTGGTGGCTTGTGAGTTGACTGAATTCAAAGTTGGTTTGCGATTGAGCGGTTACTGTGGCGATGGTTGGAATTTTTGCTTTAGCTGTGCATTTGTGTGATGTGTGTGATTGTAATATGTGTATGATGTGTGCGATTAAATACGTGCGTGATGTGTGTGTGTTGTATTTGGCTTGTCTACTGGTTTCATTTTGATGGAGGGACCTTGGAAATTGGTGGTTGTTTAGTGGAGCCACAGGCTGTGGCTTGTTACTGGTTGTGTATGATTGGTTAATTGGCAATCGCTGGGGTGTTTGTGGGGCTAGTCAGTTGGTGGGTTGGTAGTTATGCTGGTGATGGTCAGTGGAGTTCCTGATAGAGGGGGAGCTATTGGTGGTGGACATGGTAGGATTTGGTGAAATGAAGATGGAGGGTAAAGCTTATGGTGGTGGAATTACGGATGATATTTGTGGTTGTGAGGCGCTAGGATTGGATGCTTGGGTTGGAAGGTAGTGGTTGCTTGGTTTCGTTAGTTATGTTTCTGTGGTAATAAGGAAGGGTTTTGATGTTGGTTTCTGGTTGTTGCAGAGAGTGAGAGGAAGAAAGGAGAGGCTGGTGACAGGGGATTGTTTGGTTACCTGTTGTTGCTTGATAGTTGAGCATGGTAGTAGGGGGCTTGAGAGAAGAGAGGGAGATGCAGGAAGCCTGGATTTAGTTGGTGAGGATGGAACAAGGAAAGGTTGGGTCAATAGTGGTTTTGTGAGTGGTGAGTGAATTGGTTGTTTGGTTGTTTTGATGTTGGTTGACAGATATTAATAGGTGGATTAGTGGTGAAGTCGAATGTATGTTTTGTGTGTGATGTGTGTGAGGTGAATTGTGAATTTGCAGGTGAATGTGTGGTGTGTGTGTGTGAGAACGTGTATTTGTGTGTGTGTTTGTTCTGCATTAGTCTAACTATGTGCCTATGTGTGTTTTGTATGCAATGTGTGTGTGTGTGTGGATTGTGTGTGAAGTGAATCTGGTTTGCGAGTGTGTGTTGTGTAGTGTGTGTGCATGTGTGTTTGGGACTAGAGGTATGTATGTGTGAACGTGTGCAAGTATGTGATGTGTGTGAGAGAGAAAATGTAAGAAATGTATGGGAGAGTGTGTGTAGTGTGTGAGAGAGAAAATGAATAAGTGTGTGAGATTAGTTAGTGTGTGTTCTTGGTGTTCTAGGTGTAGGCTTGAAGATGTACTAGTGTGTGTTCTAGGTGTTTTGAATGTAGGCTTGAAGATGTACTGGTATGTGTTCTAGGTGTAGCCTTGAAGATGTACTAGTATGTGTGCTAAGTGTTCTAGGTGTAGCCTTGAAGATGTACTAGTACGTGTTCTAGGTGTAGGTTTGAAGATGTACTAAAAGATGTACTAGTACGTGTTCTAGGTGTAGGTTTGAAGATGTACTAAAACCTAATAGGTGTTCTTGGTGAAAACTTAAAGATAAATGTAGGAAAAAGTGTGTGTTTTTGGTGTAATTAAAAACTAAAAAACTAAAAATTAAAAACTCTCTCTAGGTCCTTTTTTTCTCTCTCTTTTTTAATCCCCAAGTGGGAATATTTATAGTGCACAAAAGACTGATCTTTCAAGAAATGACTAAAAGACCAAAATGCCGTTGACTACCAAAATTACAATTTTACCCTTACAAAAACATTAAAAATCTATTTTTTCTCACAAAAATAGAAAAAATTAAGAAAAATGTAAATAATAAATTTATTAATAGAAATTCACCACGAAAAAAGTTAGAAAAAACTTAGAAACATGCTTAAAAACCTAAAAATGAATTTGGGACCAAAAATTGGTAAAAAATGAGTTTAGAATGTGAAATGACAATTTTGCCCCTGTACTGTCAAAATATATGAAAAATATCCATTAGTCTCAAAAAATTACCAGAAATAAAAAAATGAGCTTGATATCCTAGAAAATGAATTTAACACTCAAAATTGGTGAAAAATGCTTTTGAAATGTGAAATGACAATTTTACCCTTGAACGTGGTATTTGTAGAAAAAATAGAGATCGTCTCCAAAAAAAAAAAAGAAAATTTAGAAACATGCTTACAAACTTGAAAAATAAATTTGGCACTAAAAAATGGGCGAAAATGGCATTCGCGAGGCAAAATTACTATTTTGCCCCTGTGTTGGCGAAATACAGGAAAAAAACCAGTTAAACCCGAAAAAATCACAGAAAATTAAGAAATACATATTAAAGTAAAAATATGAATTTAAAAATCCAAAGCTAATGGAAAATATTTACAGGTAGAAATTACTATTTCCCCCCTCCCCCCCTCCCGAGATTATTGATTTTGTTCCCCCTTTTTATTAAAAAAATTAGAATTGACCCCAAAAATATGAACAGCTCCCCAATGTTTAAAAAATACATGGTGTGTCAAAATTTGGTGTCTACAAACTCTTTATTACAGAAAACAAATTACATAGATCGATGGTGCTATATTCATGCATAATTTTTGAATGTTTTAGATTCTAAGTTGTATAGTGAACCACAAACAAAACGGCATAAACATAATAATATAATATTTTGACCCGGCCACCTTGGTTCTGCTTCTACTTTATCCATCTATCAAGTGATCACAAAATAACATTTATTACTCATGCCAGAGTTCAAATTCAAGCTAATTCAAAGCAAAGAATGATCAAACCACTTTTTTACAGTTAAGTTTAGCTAAACTGATTCATAACAATCATTACCTTGTACTATACTCCTAGAACAAATTGCAAATAGATGATGACTATGTCCGTGATTTTGGTGCTTTACAGTGTTTCAATGGCGTAATGAATTATAAAGACAAATGCAATGATTTCATGAATATATAAGCTAATGGTTAACTTCAAAATGGTTGCTGCATTTATTTGCATTGTCATTTCAACTGCTGCATTCGAATTTCAAGTCCAAATGATGTTCTTATTACAACAAAGAATCACACTATCTTAAGTTTCAATTCGTGAAGTTGGACTGCAACTATGTACCAGATGCTTATTCAAAAATTTGCAAAGACAGCTAGGAACTTTGATATTGGTGAAGAGACATGGATCCTGATATAGTCATCTTAAAGCTAGTAGTCCACCACTGCTTTTAAAAAAAGAAATCTTGTGTCCTACACTACAGGTGTAAAACAACTACTGAGAATCCATCTTTCCCTACTACAAGCATAGGAGTTGCCAGTCAAAAGACTTTCTGTTAAGTTCTATTCCTACTATCCTAGGAAAATCCCATTGATCTATTTGATAATGGTGGAAACATTCATTGAAATCTTTTAGTAAAATTACTGTGCAATAAACAAATATGTATTATTAAAGCAACTTAATTAAAATATGAATAGTAGATGAAAAAATTTACAGTTTAATCAACACATTTTTGGTGT
>CM045557.1:4972397-5051197 GCA_024721245.1 Mitragyna speciosa
TCAAGGCATGAAAGAAAATCCTAACCACTCGCAAAACTCCCACTTTTATATATAAGATATAAGATATAAGATAAGATAAGATAACATTCAATTTATACATTTTCATCTCACATTATGCAAATAGTAACATAGAAGACATGAGCCACACGTTGCTTTCCACTTATATACTAATGCCTTTATCTTTCTTTTACTAAGTCTATTCTATTAAAATTAAATTCACACACACGTTATTTTCCATGTCCATTTTCTACTAAGAAACTTTTTTATTGTTTTTCGGATTTTTTAGATCAAGACATAGACTTTAATTTAAGATGCAACAAATTTTCTTTTCTTATTTTATTATCTTCTGTATCATTTTGTTGAATTTTTTTCCTTTTATTTTTCTACATTAATCAAATGGTGTGTGGCACCCCAAAATTCAATGGTATTACAAAAATTTGTCAAATGTTAAAATTTTTCTTTTATATTCTTCTTTAGTTGTACATTCTTCTTAAATGCAAGGTTTAAAAGAGAAATGATATTCACATGCCTCTTTTAACTTCTTATACCCTTGGTTTCACAAAAAAAAAAAAAAAAGCTTCTTATAACCTTATTTCATTATTTATTTGCACAAAATTTTCACTTGCAGGAGTGTCTAAGAAGTTGAAAGGAGTGTGTAAATGTCATTACTCATTCTAAAATTGACATACATGTAAAGTTCAAGTTTAGTGGAGGAATCCACATTGGTGTTGAAAAGTCAATACAATAGGGTTTTAAATTGATTTGAGGTCTTCTGTTGTATCATTTGGCGAGCATTTGGTGGTTATTTTATTCATATCTAGTCAAACATAGTCCTTAATTTAGCTAAAAGTCCTAGAATCTCTTTTTCTGGATCATGAAATCTTATAAAAAAATGTATAATTTGGAGATTTTGATCACTTTTTATGATCTAGGTATAGACCAATAACTTTTTTCAAGTTTACATAAAAACAACGTTAGTCTTTATTTGATTTCAAATTTTGATTTATTTGGTCCGTTAAGTTTGAAAATAATTGATTCAATTTAATATATATGTATCCACTTCTAACAAAATTTAGTGGAGACTTGACAAATCCTCGATTTTAACCCATTTTGTGAACTATTTTCTTTTTTATCCATTATCCTATTTTTTCAGCCATACAAAAATAATATGATCATGGTTCTTTAGATGTACTTCCTAATTTTTTTAAAATATTAGACCAACTAACGTTTAATCTTTTTTTGGTAATTGGATTAAAAAACAGAAAAGATTCCTATAGTTCAATTAATCACCCCAATAAGTATTCGAATTTCTTTGAGTATCAAATAATTAGAAGTTGTATGAAGGACTTATCTACTTAGGGATATCTAGGTGCATTCTTAGGCAAAGGGAGTAGTTAAAAAGTGAAATGAAATCTCCACTCTTCCTGAACGAATTAAAAATGAAAGGATGAGATAAAAATTCAGTTGAGCATCCATCTTTAAATCTTGAATACTATTAGATATTTACATTATTAAAATCAATTTATCCTAAATAATGTAAATTAAATAAGTCTCTATTGTCCAATAACTCAACACCTCTATTTTTCATTTATTGGAATAGAAAGAAGTACTCACAAAAAGACACCATACCATTTTTTATAATGGTATGGATGTAGAATTTTTTGTCATCAAAGTACATGGACAGTACACCGTGTCCTATAAAAATTTAAGCTGTCGTGCATTAGTGCACGGTTTTATTCATAGTACTTTTTAAAAGGGAAAAAAAAAAAGAAAGGGATTGAAACAACAGGCAAGATGATAGCGCGCTAATTATGCATATTATTTGTTGAGATTTTGTCTTAATTATAGCCAAATATTATGCTAAATGATAGATTTTATTATTATTTGGTTTTTATGTTGCAAATAGGATTCAAATGAGGAAAGTGATCTTTTAAGGAAATTTTCAGAAGATTTGATGCGGTAAAGCGCGCCCACGCCCTATCCAGATTGGAAGTGCAAATTTTGTGAGATTTGGAGTATCGTTGATTGGAGTTTGATTGGCAATTGGAAACTAAAATTAGTTTCCTAATTTTAGAAGATTCTTTCAGCAGTAAATTCCTCTCTATGCTTATTTGGTAATTAAATGGAATTGGATTTAAAGAAGGAAAGGAAAATCTTTCCTTTCCACCAAATGTGGCATGAGATTGAGAAGGAAACAAAGATGGGAAAGACGGAAGGAAAGACGTAACTTCCTTGGACTGCAGGGGAATAAATGAAGGGAGGCAATATTCAATATGAATCTCTAGTTTTTTTTTTTTTTAAGAACTACTCTCGAGTATTCTCTAGTCTTGAGTTCAGTTTTAGAATTTTAGTTTTTCTTTTCTCTCTCTTTCAAGACTTGTAAGCACAATTGTCATGGATACTTTTGGCTGCGTTTTCTTCATGGATCGTAGCTAAACTTCTTCTAGTTGCGGAATAATCAAAGCACGGTTTCATAACAATTGTGAGATCTTTCAATATTTGTTTAAATTGCAATTCATGTGTTCATGGGTATTTAGTTATTTTCTGTTTATCTATTGATTATGATCTGTTTGATTTAATTGAATAAATATGGCCAGTTATTCAATTGTCTGAATGATTTATTGCTAATTGAAACATCTGGTCCGTATGTATTTGGATGTTTTGATATCAGTGGCGAATGACACAATTTCATTACCTCACAAGTAGTCTAATCTGTGTCATGGAAATAACTAATCTAGTTTAAATGAACCCGCATGTGTGTTTGTTAACTAGAATTGGGTCTTTCTAGTTTTAAGGCTTGCAATTAGATTAAATCCTATGAGCGTCTCTAGGGTTATCTATTTAGCAAGCGAAGTAGTCTAAGAGCGTCTCTTAACTACCAGGGTAATTAAGGAAAGATTGGTGGTACAGCGGTTGCTAGACTGCTACAACTGATTTATTCGTAAATACATGAGTTATCCTATGTGTCGATGATCAATTGGATGAACCGTTGCTGAGATTGTTTTCGTAACCAGAGCTCTGTTATTCATTTGTTTTAATACTTTAATTCCATTTTAATTATTGCATATTTTCTTTATATTTAATTACGAATTGATAGAAACTCTCTCCCCAATTTTTACTGCATTTTTCTTGAAAGCAATAATTCTACCAGTTTTTCCTGAGGAGACGACCCTACTCGTTGCTATACACATTCACTTTGGAGAGTAGGTAAATAATAAATTAATTTTTGGCTTGGTTGACACCCGCCAAAATTTTGGCGCCGTTGCCGGGGAATAACTGGTGCCTCAAGTGATTTATTGCTTTCAATTTTTTTTCTTTTCTTTTTGGTTTATGACTCGAACTTCTCATACAGGAAAACTTGAATTTGATCCAGAGATCGAGAAAACAGCCAGGAGATTAACAAAGGAAGCTAAATTGCGCATGCAATCAGGCCACTTCATCCTCTCCTGGACTCAACTTGGTTGTCAACTTAGCTAAACCATCTAGTGATTCGGAAGAAGACGTGAATTTACAAGAGGAGAAATGGCAAATCAAAGGACTTTGAGAGAACTTAGCTACTCCGAATGTGAATCAGCAACCATTATGCATCACGTTCCCTAATGTACTAGGAGGCTTTTGAGTTAAAATCTGGTTTAATTCACTTATTGCCTACTTTTTGTGGTATTGCTAGGTGAAGACCCGCATGAAACACCTAAAGGAGTTCCATGTAGTGTGCTCAACCATGAAGTCCTCAAGGTGTTAGAAGAGCAAATCAAGCTTTCGTGCTTTTCCATTTTCTTTGGCTGGACAAGGCTAAAGATTGGTTGTATTATCTGCCATCGGGATCTATTTACACATGGGAAAGGTTAAAGCGACAGTTTTTGGAGAAAGTTTTTCCTAGCTTCAAGGAGCTACTAACATCAGGAAGGATATTTGTGGTATAAGGCAGGTTGGTGGAGAATCTCTCTATGAATATTGGGAGAGATTCAAACAATTATGTGCCAGTTGCCACATCATCCAGATGCCTAACCAGCTTTTGATTCAATATTTTTTATGAAGGACTGTCACCTGATGGAGAGAAGTATGGTAGATGCAGCCAGTAGTGGGGCTCTTGTCAATAAAACACCAGATGAAGCCACGAACCTAATTTCTATTATGGCTGAAAACTCTCAGCAGTTTAGAGCTAGAACAGATGGAATGATCAGAAGAGTTAATGAGGTAAGCACTTCTAAACTTGAAGGTCAAATTTCTGAATTGACTACTTTGGTTCGTCAGATGGCTGTAAGGCAACTGCAGGCAGTTAAAGCATGTAGGGATTTGTGCTACTACTAGGACATCCAACTGAATATGTGCCCGACTCTTCAAGAAGATTCTCATGAGCAAGCAAATGCTAGTGGGAAGTTTCCCATCCCCACCACAAAGGAATAATGACCCGTACGCCCCTACATACAATCCAGGGTGGCAACAACATCCCCTAATTTCAGCTATGCTCCAAAGCCCCCAGGATTCCAACAACCAGTCCAAGCAAGACCACCAATACAACAACCATCGACCTCTAGTCAAGGTATGTCTCTTGAAGATATGGTTAAATCTCTTGCTAATACTACTTTTCAAATGCAACAGGATTCACAAAGATTCCAACAAGAGACAAGAGCCAGTATTCGAAATTTGGAGACACAGATGTCGCAACTTGCATCTTCAGTGAGCAATTTAGAAAGTAACAAAGGGAAATTGCCAGCTCAAATTATTCCAACCCAAAGGAAAATGTAAGTGCAATGACCCTTCAAAGTGGTAAGAAAGTGCAAGGCCCAGCGCCCCGAATAAAAGAAACCAATGAAGATGAAAGCCTTCATGAGCCACAACCAGCAGTTGAAAAGGTAAGTCGTAAATTCAATGCTTCTAAGAAAATTGAAATTCTACCTCCATTTCCTGACAGGTTGGCTGAAACAAAGAAAGAGGATACTGAGAAAGAAATTCTGGACAATATTCGGAAGGTTGAAATCAACATCCCCTTACTTGATGCTATTATGCAATTATCGAAATATGTCAAATTTTTGAAGGGGTTGTGCACCAATCGAAACAAACTTAGCACTGATGACAAAATAAAGGTTGGTGAGAATGTATCAGCAGTCCTCCAAAGAAAGTTGCCTCAAAAATGTAAAGGATCCAGGTATGTTCACAATACCATGCATTATAGGCAACAAAAGAATTGAAAGAGGTATGCTTGATTTGGGGGCATCTATTAATGTTATGCCTTTGTCAATTTTTAAAGCCCTGAATTTAGGACCTCTTAAAAACACAAGCGTAACCATTCAGTTAGCTGATCGATCTAATGTTTATCCTGAAGGTGTAGTTGAAGATGTCCTTGTGAAAGTAAATGAGCTTATCTTTCCTGCTGATTTCTATATTGTTGATATGGATGATGACTATTCTGCAAATTCTTCTGTTATTTTATTGGGTAGACCATTCATGAGTACTGCTAGAACTAAAATTGATGTTTTTGAGGGTACTCTATCAATGGAGTTTGATGGGGATATTGTTCATTTTAATATTTTTGATGCCATGAAACATCCTACTAACTCTTATCCAATGTTTGCTGTTAGTACAATTAACCCTTTGGTGCAAGAAGTTCATAAACTTGATGATGCTAGAGATGAAGTAAAGTAGCACCAATCAAACATTTCGAATTGAAAACAGCTTGTGATGTAAAAATGGGTGAAGGGTTAAAGAATGAGGCCTATGAGAATGGTACAAATTATAAGGAGAGGGGTAAATTATGTTCTCGTCTAGTTGGCCCATTTGTTATTACTAATATTTTTTATGATGGTGTAGTAGAGATTAAAAGTTTGAAAATGGACAAGAAATTTGTAATGAATAGACATCGTCTCAAACTTTATTATGAGGAATTTGAAGTTAGAAATGTGGAAACAATTCCACTTGAAGATCCAAGTTATGAGGCTTGAAGGGACTCAATTGCGTCTAGCCAAAGACGTTAAAGAAAGGCGCTGTTTGGGAGGCAATCCAAGGATTTTTAGTTGTTAATTATTTTATGTTTTTGGTTAATTTTGCGCTTTTGTTTAAGTTTTGGGTGCAACTAAGTTGTTTTCATCTTTTCGTAAGGAAGTATTTGGTCAGGCAGTGCTCGTGCATATGTAGATACGGTTTAAGTTGAAGAATTTCATATGGCTGAATAGAAAACTTTCCTATATGTTAGGGCGTGCTCCATGCCTAGTGGTCACGTTTATAAGGACCAGCTTTGAGTACTGAAGATCAGAAGACTTCTTGTCAGTTGGGCGTGCCCACACCCAGCAGGTCACGCTTAATGATTCGTTTTAGGCATCTGATGGTTAGAAGACTTCTCATGCACTAGACGTGCCCATAGTCTAGTGGTCACTGCTTAAGGGCCATTATTGAGTTCAACGATCAGAAGACTTCTTATGACTTGGAGCGTGCCCACGTCTAATATGGTGGTACCCAAAAAAAAAAAAAAAAAGGGAAGTAGTCGACGAATTTTTTCTTTCCTTTTCTTTCTTTCTTTCTTTCCTTCTTTTCTTTTCTCTCTTTCTTCCCTTCGTTTCAGCATGTTCTTTATTTTCTTTCTTTCTTCTTGCGTTCTTCCTTCCTTCTTCTTTCTTTTCTCTTCTCCCACTCTTCAACTTCGACCATCTCTCCCTCTTCTCTATCTTTCTTTGCAAAAATACAGATGCACAAACTCTCATCTCTCTCCCAGATTCCTCAGATCCAACATATTCTCTTGCCCAATTCACCATTTTTTTTCTTGATCAGCCTCTCTCGCCTCTGTTACAATCACACCACTCACTCACCATCATCCACAACTGCAA
Source organism: Mitragyna speciosa (assembly GCA_024721245.1). Taxonomy (NCBI): domain Eukaryota; kingdom Viridiplantae; phylum Streptophyta; class Magnoliopsida; order Gentianales; family Rubiaceae; genus Mitragyna; species Mitragyna speciosa. Next base: position 4,979,219 of record CM045557.1, read on the forward strand.
GATCATCACTGGCAAAGTCTCAAGTGGACCCAAACCAACCACCACTAATTTCCAATTGTGATTATCTTGATATATGAATGGGCTGCTTGGATTGCAACAGAGCATGGTCCTTCTACTTCACCAGCACCACTATCTTTCATAACTCCGCACTTAATTGTGTGCTCAGGGAAGTGCCATTTTTAATTTTGCCTTTATCTATCTACATTGAAGACAATGTAGGATTTAAGTGTGGGGGAGAGACTATTGTTGAAATTTTGAATTTTTGGGGACTTTGTGCTAGTTATTTTTCATTCCATATAACGCTGTGATGATTATTGCCATTAAGATGCAAGTATGAGTAGTATAATTATGCTAGTTTGGGTGTCTTGTTTGCTTGACAATGGAATTGAATAAGGAATGTACAAGACTTGATAAATTGACAATTGTTGACCCACCTTGTGAGATATTGAACCATTTAAAGAGCATTCCATATATACTTGCTCTGTTTTCTTTTTCATTAAGGGTTTAACACACATGGGTGTAATTCTAGAACTTGCTTTGATATGCATGTCAAGACCACATTTTATGAAATTTGATGCATTAAAATGACAAGGGCATTTAGGTTTAACTCTTTTAACTCTCGTAAAAACTTGCCTCTATTTTATTACCATTAGTGAACCCTTTTGAGCTATGGCTTTTTCTTTGTTCATTAGCCACATATTTCAACCAAAAACCTATTCGTTTAAACTGTCTCTTTGAACCATGTGTCAAGGGAGTGTCTAAATTTCATTGCATGAAAAAAAAATTCAAGTCTCCTTGCAAAATGCTGATTGAAGAAAGCAAGCATAGGCAAGTGCTCATTTTTTCATCTCTTTTGTATATCTTCAAAAAAAATTGAAAAAAGGAAGAGTACAAAATATGTTGTGAAGTGAATTGTACATATGTGTTGTTAGTTGGGCAAAAGCTCAAGATATGGTTGCACTTGCCTTAGTTGAACAAGTTGTGGTATACACCAATGCAAGGAATGCACGCAAGATGGTGACTATGTTCATGCATTGATTTTAGACATTCCTCTTGATACTTATTTACACCTAAATTTCCTTTTTATCCAACCTTTACCCAAGCCCCATTACAACCTTGTCAAAGACCCTTAGATTTTTGCATTCAATTTCTATTCAAGTGGTGGAGATTTGATAGATTTGCAAGCCTATGGTAATGTCATTTCACTGTGTTGTTTTGAGTGTTCAAGGATACCCACTTTATACTTGAGCTGTGAGCGTTTATACACATCAAGGTGAGAGGGTTGAGTCTTGCATGTTCTGAATTTGATGAAATTGTTAAGTGGATGAGATACCTATGCTTGTATGAGGAGCTATTTAATGCTTATCATCTTAATTAAACTTCCGAGCTCTAAAATGCTTGAGGACAAGCATTGTCTTGGTGTAGGGGAATTTGATAGCGTGCTAATTATGCATATTATTTGTTGAGATTTTGTCTTAATTATAGCCAAATATTATGCTAAATGATAGATTTTATTATTATTTGGTTTTTATGTTGCAAATAGGATTCAAATGAGGAAAGTGATCTTTTAAGGAAATTTTCAGAAGATTTGCTGCGGTAAAGCTCGCCCACGCCCTCTCCAGATTGGAAGTGCAGATTTTGTGAGATTTGGAGTATCATTGATTGGAGTTTGATTGGCAATTGGAAACTAAAATTAGTTTCCTAATTTTAGAAGATTCTTTCAGCAGTAAATTCCTCTCTATGCTTATTTGATAGTTAAATGGAATTGGATTTAAAGAAGGAAAGGAAAATCTTTCCTTTTCACCAAATGTGGCATGAGATTGAGAAGGAAACAAAGACGGGAAAGACGGAAGGAAAGACGTAACTTCCTTGGACTGCAGGGGAATAAATGAAGGAAGGCAATATTCAATATGGATCCCTAGTTTTAGTTTTTAACGAATATCTAGTTTTAGTTAAGAATGATTTTTTTTTAGTATTCTGTAGTCTTTAGTTTAGTTTTAGGGTTTTAGTTTTTCTTCTCTCTTTCTTTCAAAACTTGTAAGCACAATTGTCATGGATATTTTTGGCTGTGTTTTCTTCATGGATTGTAGCTAAATTTCTTTCTGGTTGCGGAATAATCAAAGCACGGTTTCATAACAATTGTGAGATCTTTCGATATTTGTTTAAATTGCAATTCATGTGTTCATGGGTATTTAGTTATTTTCTATTTTTCTATTGATTATAATTGTTCTGATTTAATTGAATAAATATGGCCAGTTATTTAATTGTCTGAATGATTTATTGCTAATTAAAACATATGGTCCGTATGTATTTGGATGTTTTGATATCAGTGGCGAATGACACAATTTCATTACCACACAAGTAGTCTAATCTGTGTCATGGAAATAACTAATCTAGTTTAAATGAACCCGCATGTGTGTTTGTTAACTAGAATTGGGTCTTTCTAGTTTTAAGGCTGCAATTAGATTAAATCCTATGAGCGTCTCTAGGGTTATCTATTTAGCAAGCGAAGTAGTTTAAGAGCGTCTTTTAACTACCGGGTAATTAAGGAAAGATTGGTGGTACAGTGGTTGCTGAACTGCTATAACGGATTTATTCGTAAATACATGAGTTATCTTATGTGTCGATGATCAATTGGATGAACCGTTGCTGAGATTATTTCCGTAACCAGAGCTTGTTATTCATTTGTTTTATTACTTTAATTTCATTTTAAGTATTGCATATTTGTTTTTATATTTAATTACTCGCTGCTATACACATTCACTTTAGAGAGTAGGTAAATAATAAATTAATTTTTGGCTGGTTGACACCGCCACAAGACTTGCATTGAGTTCATTAATAAATATTTAAAATGTTAACTCATTATTCCAATTGACAACCAAAGTTTGATTCATGCCAACAAACACAAAAATACTGTATATTATACAAGTAATGATGGGTTTAATTATTTTAGTGGTCCCCAAACTATTTTGTGAGTCTCAATTTAGTCTCTAAACTTTTAATTATGTCACTTTAGTCCGCCAACTTTTATATTAGTGTTTAATGGGTCCTCGATACCAATTAAAGACAAAATTGTCCTTCTATTTATATCATATCATGTTTTTGTCTTTTTCTCTCCTTTACTTTTTTGATCATTTTTCTTAAAATTTTTATTTATCCCTTCTACTCATTCTCTATTTTTATCCACATCCTCAAGAAATCCAACCGAATATTAGCTTCTTTTTTTGCAGACTTACATTGATTGATTTATTTAAAAAAATTTAAAGTGCCTCTCAATGTTCCTAAAATTTGAATGAGAAGGATGAATAAAAGAAATAAAATATAAGAATATTTTTAAAAAATTTAAAAAAGAAAAGCATAGAGTGTCTAAAATAAAAGCACAAATTTGGCATGGATACAAGGACAATTTTGTCATGAATTGATATTGGGGACCAATTAAATTCTTTTTAGAAATATATACTAGACATTTTATGTTTTTCTTTTTTTAGTCTTTTTTTTAAGTTTTCTTATATTTTATTTCTTTTATTTATCCTCCTCATTCAGATCTCTGGAAGAACAAAAATCACACTAAATATTTTGAGTAAATCAACCAATGTAAACCATGCAAAAAAGAGGTTAATATTCAATTGGGTTCTTTGAGGATGATAAGAATAGAGAAGGAGTAGAAGGGATAAATAAAAAATGTAAAAAAAAGGATAAAAAGTAAAGGAGAAGAAAAAAAATATGATATGATACAAATAGAAGGGCAAATTTGTCTTTAATTGGTATGGGGACCAATTAAATACTAATGTAACAGTTGAGGGACTAAATTGACGCAACTAGAAGTTCAGGGACTAAACTAAGACTCATGAAATAGTTTGGGGACCATTAGAATAATTAACCCGTACCGATGCTAATACAAGCCTACATAGTCTCTCAACATCAGTGAGATATTCACAAGTTTCACAACAATCTTATTCTGAATCTTTAATTTGTCATGTCACTGAAAATCAAGATTTCTTTAATTAGTAAATGAAAACTTCAAATAGAAAAGCAAAGAAAGGAAGAACAAAATTAATATCTGATAAATCAATTAAAATTTGGAAAGTAATTTTGTTGGTTTTTTCTTTTGTTTTTTTTGGGGGGGGGGGGGTGGACATATAAGTACATACCTATCAAATATCAAAATCTGTAGTGTTTAGGAATGCAATCGAGTCGAGTCAAGCTTGAGTAGCACCATGCTCGAGCTCGAGAGCCATAGATGCTACTCAAACTCAACTCGAGCTCGATCGAGTGGAGATTTTTGTAGCTCGAGCTCGAGCTCGAAGTAGTGAAGAACTACTCGAACTTGAGTACACAAGGGCAATTTTGATAAATTTTACAACTTTCACATCTAAAATAGTAAATACATAATAAATAAATATATAATTATTAAATAATCACGTGCTTGATAATGCTTGATGAGCCTTTCGAGCTTGAAAAATCAGTACTCGAACTTGACTCGTTTGGCATATCGAGCCACTTGAACTCGACTCAGCTTGCGAGTGGTTCGGTTTGATTCAAGCCCTAGTTATGTTCATTCTAGCACCAAGAAACCTATCCTTAATGAGATGCAATTTTATTTCAATCTCATCCATTGGCATCCGATCATTTGGTAATGCTACGGAGCATTTGATTCCAACTTTCAAAATTGAAGCAATGCATTGCATCTTTTTCTCATCAGTGTATAGTTCCACTTGCGAAGTAAGTTCTCCATTATGCATATATTTCTTTTTGAGCATCCAAATAACATTGAATTTATTTTGGTCACCAAGCATCAGTAAACTTTTCATATTTTGTTGTCATGACATTCAATTTATACCTTTTCGTCTCACATTATGCAAGTAATAACATAGAAGGCATAAGCCACACATTATTTTCCACTTATATACTAACACCTTTACCTTTCTTCTACTAAGTGTATTCTATTAAAAATAAATACACATGTTCATTTTCTTTTATTGTTTTATTATGTTCCATGTCCATTTTATTGACTTTTTCCTTTTTCTCCTGTTGTTTCTACATTAATCAAATGGTATGCAGCACCCCAAAATTGGTATTACATAATTTTGTTAGGTGTCAACATTTTTATTTGTATTATCTTTTAGTTGTACTTTCTTCTTAAATACTAATTTTAAAAGAAAAATAATATTCACACAACCGTGTTAGCTTCTTACACCCCCTTATCACTATTTACCAACCCAAAATTTTGACTTGCAACTGTGTGAGTGAAACTGAAAGGGGTGTGTAAATATCATTTCTCATTGCAAAATTGATATAAATGTAAAGTTTAAGTTTAGAGAAGGAATCCATGTTGGTGTTGGAAATCAATACCTTAGGGTTGTAAATTGATTGAAGTTTTCTAATGTATTAAATTTTTGTGAGCATTTTGATAGCTATTTTAAAGTCAAACATAATCATTGATTAGCTAAAAGGTCCTTGAACCTTTTGTCTGGGTTCTAAAGACTTATCACAAAAAGATCTATAATTTAGAGATTAGGATCACTTTTTTCATATGATCTAGGTGTAACCAATAAGTTTCTCCAAGTTATGCAAAAACTAAGTTAGTCTATATTTGATATCTAATTTTGATTAATTTTCTGCAATAAGTTTGAAAAAAAATTAATTTGATTTAATATGTTTCCCATTCTGACAAATTAAGTAGTGCAGACTTAACAAATCCTCAAATTTAACCAATTTTGTGAACCAGTACTCCAATTCATTCAATAATAATTAGCCCATTTTTTGACCATAGAAACATTATGTGATTATGGTTTTATTGATGTACTTCCTAACTTTTCTTTGATGATGAACCCAAATCAAATAGATGAAGAAAACCCACAGGAATTTAGACAAGAAACACAAGAAAAATTGAAAGAAAATTTCTTATGCAAAAAATCGTAAGAGAGGCTGCGCAATTCAAAGCAAATCACACCGAAAACAATGACAAAGTCCGCAGCCTTTTTTTAAGCAACTGCAGAACCAAAATAACCTAAAACTAGTACTAGCAACATCGGTAATAATCACATGCACGCACACACCACAAAGACCCAACCATACTAAGCAATTAAATAAGGACACATGGCACCTAACTAAACAAAATAACCAAAATAGCTTGGTTTATTATTTTTCTACATAGTCTCCCTTAAACCAAACTCTTCAAATGTGGACATGCCCAACATCTTCTTCAATCTCAAGAATCTGTCCGTTTTCAAAGCCTTTGTGAGTATATCCGCCACTTGCTCTTCACTTCTACAATAGTCAATCTCAATCTCTTTCTCACGAATCAAGTCACGTATGAAGTGATAATTAATGTCAATGTGCTTTCTATGCCCATGAAGAACTGGATTCTTAGACAACAAAATTGCTGACTTACTATCACAACAAATCTTCATAGGACAACCTTGCTTGTGTTGTAGAATACCAAGCATCCTTCTCAACCACAATGCTTGAGTAGCACTATTAGTTGCAGCAATATATTTCGCCTCTGTAGTAGATAAAGCTATCACCTATTGCTTCTTAGAACTCCAAGAAAATAACCCTGAGCCAGTAAAAAAGACATAGCCTGACGTACTTTTTCTTTCAACTGTATCACCTACCCAAACACTATCTGTATAACCAACAAGTTTAATAGGATCACTGTATGAATAAAAAATACCATCTCCTTGAGTGCCTCTATATACCTCAAGATCCTCTTTGTTGCCTGCAAGTGTAACTGACGTGGATTCTCCATACACCTGCTAATCAAATCAACACTAAAATTGATATCTAATCTTGTAGAAGTCAAATATCTCAAACTCCTCACAAAACTCTTAAAGTAGGTAGGATCTACATATCCACCAGTGCCCTCTTTGATCAACTTTAATTTTTTCTCAGCAGGTATCAAAACTGGCTTAGCCCCATCCATCTTGAATTTCTTCAAAACATCACCTGCATATTTCCTTTGAGAAATAAGAATACCACGGTCAAATTGAAAAACCTCAATACCAAGAAAATAAGACATCAGGCCCATACAATCATTTTAGAATTATTGCTTGTAAAGATTAAATCATCTACATATAGGCACACAATCAAAACATTACCAAGGGCAGAAGATTTAACATACAAAGTATGCTCATATGGACATCTCAGAAATCCACAAGAAATAAAATAAGAATCAATCCGTGTATACCAGGCCCTTGGGGCTTATTTCAAACCATACAAAGTCCTCTTCAACTTATACGCCTTATCTTCTTGGCCTCTTCTGATATAACCTACAGGCTGTTCAACATAAACCTCCTCTTCAAGCACTCTATTCAAAAAAGCAGACTCAACGTCCATTTGATGAATTTTTCATTAATTTTGGGCAGCAAGAGAAATTATCAAACAAACAGTGTTAAGTCTAGCAACAAGTGCAAATACCTCAAAATAATCGATCCCTGGCTTCTGCTTGTTTTTCTTAGCAACTAACCTTGCTTTGAATCTCTCCACTTCTCCATTAGGCTTGTACTTCCTTTTGTAAACCCACTTCACTCCAATGACCTTCTTATCAGTTGGAAGAGTAGTAAACTCTCATGTATTATTTTTCTCAATAGCATGAATTTCTTCATCCATTACTTTCACCCAACGATCATCTCGGGTAGCCTCTTCATAAATAACGGGGCCACAATCTGCAAACAAAGCAAAATTAACAATTTCCTCATCAGAAGCAACATTATCAGAAGTAACAACATAATCCTACAAACGAGCATACAACTGTCTATGATGTTGTGAATGACCCATTAACTCAGTTTGTGAGCCCTGAGTAACAGGCACTTGCTGAAAATTAATATCTTCATCTTCCCTGTCAAAATTTAAAGTCAAATCTACATCTTTGGCATCCTCCTTATTCCAATCCCAAATACCTCTCTCATCAAAAGTCACATCCCTACTAACAATTATTTTTTCTAAAATAGGATTAAATAATTTGTAAGCTTGAGACACTTCACTATAACCAATAAACACACATTTTTCTCCTTGATTATCAAGTTTCTTTCTCAACTAATTAGGAATATGTAAAAAAGTAATACACCCAAATACTTTGAGATGGCCAACAAATGGTCTCCTATCACTCCAAGATTCTTAAGGGGTTCTATCAGTAAGGCTTCTCATTAGGTACCTATTTAACAAACAAATGGCACAAGCAACTGCCTCTACCCAAAAGGAATTTGGCATAGTTTTCAACTTCAACATGCACCTTATTATATCCATAATTGTTCTATTTTTTCTCTCTGCCACCCTATTTTGTTGTGGAGTGTTGTTGACTGTCAACTGATGGTGAATATCATTTTTCTCAAAAAAATCATCACAAGCAATATATTCTTGACCCCTATCTGTACTCAAAATTTTTATTTGAAAGCCACTTTGCTTTTCAACAAAAATCTTGAATTTTTTAAAAGTGTTACAGGTATCAGATTTTTCCTTCAAAAATAAACTCAAGCTGTCCTACTGAAATCATCAATAAACGTAATAAAATACCTGCAACCACTATTACAAGGAACCTCCACAGTACACAAGTTTGAATGGATGATCTCCTCTAATGGTCTTCTTGCTCTCCATGATTTACCCGTCTAAAAAACTTCTTCATGCTTCTTGCCCAAAACACACATGTCACAAACTCTACCAGGACAACTGATATCAGATAACCCACAAACCATCATTTTACAAGCCAAAAATCTCAAACTGTCAAAATTTAACTGAACAAACCGATATCCAGAAGCAATTATCACCATCAATAACAGTATTCAAACAAGAAAAATCTCCACTATTTAAATTTAATGGAAATAAACGGTTTGGAGTTATTATCACCTTTGCAATCACACCAACTTTCTCATAAAAAAAATTGGTAAATCTATTTTTCAAGCTAATGGGAATTTTTTCCTTACCAAACACCAGTAGAAAAGTGTTATCCCCAAATTTTACTTCACTTTTAACAAACTCATCAAACCCAGAAAATAATTCTTTTTTTCCACACATATGATTACTGCATCCAGTGTCCAAGGACTATTTATTTTTATCAACAACTCCATTATTATTACATGCCAACAGTAAAGTCTTTGAATTTTGATTATTATTTTGAGCCTGATTTTCAACAAAATTCGTCTGAAAATTACCGTTAGATTTACATTCAAATCTTCTATGCCCAATAGCATTGAATCATTTGCTCATCATTATGTTGGTTAAAATTATATCTATTGTCATAATTATAACCATCACATCTAACTCTATCAGGGTCATCTCTAAAATTAAAATTGTTATCTCTACCACCGCGTTGAGAATTCCATCTACATGTACTTTTGTTGTTAGCCTAGCCTCTACTTCTGTTGTTGTAGCCACGAACGTTGTTGCTATTGTCTTGATTTCTCTGTTGATAATTTTCTTGCTCCTTGGGTTCATCCTTTGCCTTCAAATTTAATTGTTTCTGCAGGTCTTTTTCACAGTATCTGGGGTGTGCTCTAGCTTCCCATTAATTCTTTGTTCATGTAGAATTAATGAGCTTTGCAATTGTTCAATTTTAATTTTGACAAATCCTTGGTCTTTTGAATTACTTTTACCACGTGATCAAATTTCATGGTGTTGGCCCCAAAAATAATGCAACCAATATAAGATAAATGAACTTGCAATAATAATAACAAAGTATAAAGCAAAACAAGTTCACGAATAAATAATAATTAAAGTAAAAGAATAAAGAAAGCAATACCAAGATTTTTATAGTGGTTCGGTACCAAACTTGGTACTTACATCCACTCCCAAGTATAATTATTTAGAATTCAATCCACTAGTAGCTTCTTCTATTGTTAGTGAAGCAAACCAACTTGTACATAAGGGAGGATCACTCTTGCTCTCTCTTCCTTGCTCTAGTTGAGCCAAAGTCACCACTTTACTCACACTAAGCTCTACCGAGATTAGCCAAGAGTTTTACACTACTCACAACCCCCACACTATGCTACAATTGAATGCTTCCACTCACCCAATTAAGAACTACTTGATCCCAACCAATTACCTCACTTAGAACTACAAAAACACACTCACACAAGAGTATTTTCTCTCAAAATCACTCTTTAAATACTTGTAAACTAAGTAGGTAAAAGTCACTTTACAATACTACACTAATTCGTATAAATACTAGGTGCAAATTGTGCTGAAAATGGCTCCAACAGTCATCTGCAAAAACTAGCCGTTACAGACAGAATTCATGATCTGGACGTCCACATCCTCATCTGGACCTGCGTCCGGATAGCTTCTGGTCAGCTGCGTCTTGAGCTTTTCTAGTTATCCGGACGTCCGCATGATGCGTCCGGACCCTCGTCCGGATGCTCTCTGACCTTTAGTCATTTCTTACTTGATTCAAACATCCGCATCACTTTTGCTGTGTTCGCATGGTCGTCCGGATGAGTACCGTTTTGCACTTTTTCAACTTCTTTTGATTCCTAATGATTTTACTGCAAAGATAACTTAATAAAACATTAGTAAACATTATCATTAGTTTGTTAATCATCAAAACTAAGATGATGTGAGACCATAAGGTCTTCAATCTCCCCCTTTTTGATAATGACAAACTAATGAGAAAAATGAGCAAAATGAAATAGAATTAACTCCCCCAAAATAAATGCATATGTCAAAAAAAAAAAGCTCATTTTCAAAACCAACCCCTCTAGGCAACATTTTTCCCCCTTTTGGCATCATCAAAAATAAAATTGAGAGGTGTGTTTAAAGAAATATGAACAAAGCTCCCCCTCAACAAATGCATAAGAAAATACCTTTTTTTTTTTCATAAAAAATCATTTGCTCCCCTAAGTGTAAGCATAAAAACATATATTGGTTTTAAAACAAACAAAAGACTCACTTTAAAAAAATGGTGAGGTAATTAAGTGAGATTTTTCAAAAGTGGGAGTATTGCTCCCCTTTTAATGAAATTAAATACACATGAACATAATAACATTCAACAAGCATAATATATAGAGATATATATATATTTTTTAAATAAATCAACAAGTATGCACAAACAAAATATTCGTTTTTAAAAAAATTTCATAAAACACATACAATCTCCAATCACCACATATTCAATCACATAAACCACATAGACTATTACGAAAATAACCAATACATTTACCCTTTAATCATTAATGTCCATGCACTATCTTGTCTTGTGGTGATCTCCAAACCTACAAAAATCAATCAATAGATTTTGGTACCCATGTTTTCTTGGGTCCAAGGGGGTTAGTACCTTCTCTTTCAATCCACATGGCCTTCATACCTAAATATTTTTCTTAACATAGCATTCACTTTGCATGTGACCATGTTGACAACAAAAATGACAAATAGCATTTGGATCTCTAATAAATGTAGATTTCATAAAACAAATGCCATTTTTCAAAAAAGTGGTATGATTCTTATTAAAAACAAATTTTCCGATTCTCATCTTTGTAAAATCCTTTTTTTTTCATTTTCTAGAAATTTTGAAAGCTCATCTATTCTTTTTCTCAATAAAAAATTGTTCCTCTTTGATCTTCTCATAAAATTTGGACTTTTCATCCAATCTTCTAACCAAATCATCGTTTCTGGAATAAACTTCAATTTTGTTTTTGAAAAATTCATTTTTCTCTTTCAAACTATTATTTTCTTGTAAAAGTTTTGAATTTTCTTTTAATAAAGAGTTGATTTTGACAACTAATCCTTTATTTTTGGCAAAAGATTTTTTCAAATTATCATGTAGTCTTATAACAAAATCATCAAAATCATCATCACTATAATCATCATTATCACAATCACTATCATGATAGGAGTGGTTAGATGATACCTCATTGTCTCCAGTGGCCATGAAGGCCATTTGCTCCATTCCACAAACTTTATCATCAACATCTCCATTTGAGTTGCAATTATCCCATGTAGTATGGAAGTTATTGAAGACTTGTACTTTATTTCCTCCATCTTCCTCCATTTGTGCATTTTTATCATCCTCATCTTCATGCAACTCTTTCAATTTTTCCCAAATATCCTTTGCCGTCTTGCATCCTTGTATCCAACTAAAATCATCACTACTCAAAGCATTATATAAAACATTAGTAGCTTTGGCATTTAGAGAAAGATTTATCCTATCTTGAGGACTAAACTCATTCCTAGTTTTATGTCTAAACAATCATAGTTCTTTATCAAATGTAGTGGCTTCAAAAGGACCTTCATCAACTACATGCCATATTTCAGTATCTAGTGATTGTAAAAATATTTTCATATGTTGCCTCCATCTAATATAATTAACACTATTAAGCATAGGAGGTCGAGTTCAGCACTCCAAGAGGATCATATATTTGATTCTTGAACAGCAGAGCAAGTGGATATGTAGTGTTAAAAGACCTCGCTGCTCTTTTCCTTTGCTTACTTTTCATTAATTTTTTAAAATTCTACTAAAATATAAAATAAAAATAATTTATAAGTGTTTTATATTTTTTGTTGGAGAAGAAATAGAGTACTCCTAATAGATCTTTTTTAATTATAGTGGACTTCATTTTTTATTACTTGTAATAGAGTAATAAATAATTTAAATAATTAAAAAATTTTCCTTTTTTAATTAACCTAAAATAATACATTATTTGGTTAAGCATCACTAAAAAAATATCTACGACATTTGGAATTGTCTACAGTTTCCAAGTGAAGAAAAAACAATTTTTGACAAACTACAAAATCGATGTTCGGCAAAAATTTTTTAAACATGATAAACATTTTAAGACTCCCAAAAAGAAAAGTATGTCTAATTTATCGCGACGGAATGAGTAATTCGTTTATAAGATCTTTAGCCCAATAGGGATGGAAGATGGATGGGGATGTTTTGACATAATTGTCGTTGCATGTTAGTTAGCAGACACAAAGAGGTGAACTCAGTCATGAGACGTATAAGCCATGTTAAGGAACATGGTTCGGAGGTAAAGTCAGAGGTTGTCTTAAGAATGAAAATGAAGGTGGGGTGAAAAAAGACGTACCTAAATATCAGGCTTATAAGCAATCCCATCTAACTTGTAATAGATGAGTACAAGTTTGATGAATTACTCATCCCATGTTAAATTCAATCCAACATCGAAGTAGTTATCAAAATCATGTACTTCGTTGAATGATTTACGTCTCCCTTCCCATGTAAGGGCATTATCAATTACATATGCAGCAACAGTATTAGGAGGAATGTGGCTATCAAGTTGACATTTTGTCAGTTTTCATCATGTGCAAGTGCAATGATTTATTCTTATAACCAATTTTACATAGGCATACTACTGAAAATTTTCCGTTCTGCACGTCTTCTAAATCATAACCAATGCTACAAATAAAATCAATATAGATTATAATACTTCTTGTCCTAGAATTTGAAGTTCACAAAAGCAAAATCACAATTACCATTATTAAAATCTAACAATACAGAGTCTTTTAACCATTATTACCGATAAAAATTGTTTGCAATCAAAGTATAGGATTGACTATGTGACGAATTAAAAGAGATGAAAAGTATTACCTCACAACAAAATTGCTCTGGCTTTGATTGCGACTTTAAAGATTTTTGAAGCTTCAACCTATGGATGCTTTAGATTAACGGCAATATGGATGTAAGACTAACGAATTAACAATACTATAGCTTCAACCTATAGAGAGAATTCCTTGTAAGACTAAATTACATAACCTGGTTCATAGCTCAGTTAACGGCAATATAGATGTATGCTTTTCTTCTAAAGACATAAATTTTATGTTGTTCTTTTTCTGGTTTGGAAACTTATATTTTTCAAGTAATATTTTTGGCAATCTTAAGTTCGATTTTAGAAGGCAATTCTCAAAAACAAATTATGAAGAGTTTCTACAGAATTAATAATTTCTAAAACTTGAAATTCCCTTCCAATTCACAAATAAATTGCTTAAACAAAAATTAAGGAAACATGCTTTAATAAAACCTACATTCCTAAACTAAATAATCAAAGTTAATATTACATAATTAGCCCTAACAATTATAAGAAAAGAAAATTAATTTGGTGACGTAATGTTGTCATTATTTTGTTTTGTAAGGGCACTTTAGGAAATGAAAATCTAAATCACTCGCAAAACTCCCACTTTTAATATAAGATATAAGATATAAGATATAAGATAAGATAAGATAAGATATAAGATGATAGCACAAATACCCTTCACCTTATATGTACACACACACACATATATATATGTATATATGTATGTATGTATGTATGTAAAGGTGACACAGAAGTTACGCGAGTCACTAAAATAAAATCAAATCATAACATTAAAGGAGTTTAATGCAACTAATATTTTAGGATAAATTTATATTTTTGAAAAAACTAATGCATAGTAATACAAAATATACGACAACCCAAACTTTAAAGGGATTTAGTCATTTAACCCATACTTATTAATTTTCTTTGTCTACAAAGTTGTTCTCCCCAGCAGTGTTTTAAAACCCAGAGCGGACCGACCGGTTCAACCGGTTGAACGGGGAACTGGCCAGGTCTCCGGTCCGGTTCTGTGCAATTCATTGTGCATCTCAAGAACCGTGGTGAACCGGATTAAACTGGCGAACCGAATCGGACCGGCGGACCGGCGAACCGCCGATTTTTTGGATTTCAGCCTTTTCCAAAAAAGTGTGCATTTCCAAGCTGGTGGGAGGTCTCGAGACCTCCCACCAAACATTCTCGCGTGCATGCTATAGCAGGACAACCATGGCTTTGTTGTTTTTGTCTTCCAAACATTTTATTTATTCTTTCTTTTGTTTTTCTTTAATCACCTTAATAAAATTAATTGATTATTACATTTTTAGTTTCCTTATTTCCTTTATCAATCATGTTTGATAAAATTAACTCATTCTACTTTTTTAGTTTCCTTATTTTCATAAATCACGTTTAATTAATTTAATTGATTCTTACTTTTTTTAGTTTCTTAGTTTTCTTTATTAATCATGTCTAATGAAATTAATTGATTATTACCTTTTTATCTTGGCATCCAAATTCATTATATTAAAGAAATCTTGGGTTTACTTTTACCAAAATCTCTCATATTAAGATTAGTCCTTTGATCTAAATTGTTTAATTATTCATTTTTATGCCTTAAGCATTCTCCTAATTGAAAGTTTAAATTGGTATTTTTGTAAGTCCTTTGTTTAGATTTTTGAATTATGGTTAATCATTATTCAATAATAAGCACATATTGAATCTTGAAAGTAAGAAGGTAGAAAGTTATTTCTTTTATTGAACAAGATTGATTAAATTAAGAACTAATAAATAAATAGATATACTTGTTACTTTATCTTTGATACTACTATATAAAGTCAAATTGACTCACTCAAGACTCCGATATGTCAAAAATAAAATTTCTTTGGAAATAATACGTCTAAAGTTAAAGTCTGAGAATTGATTCTAAACAAAGTTTAGGCTCTTTTAAGAAATTCTAAATCAAATTCTTGATTGATACAAATTTGATAGAAATTATCTCCCATTAGATATTGTACCATAAAATGTTAAAAACTAAAAAATTAAAAACTAAATAGATCTAAACTAATAGTAAGATAATCAAATTGAAATTTGAAAATCATTTTAGTATGCGAACTTACTTTAAAACATAGGGCAAAAGAAATTTTTTTACTTTAAAAATTATATTTACTCGAACCAATCTATATACAATGTTAATTGTATTATTTGGTATTAAAAATAAATTTAAAATTTACATTAAAAATTAAGTCTTGACAGTATTAAAAGAGTAGAGAATGTGAAAATAAGCGGCAAATGTGATTTAATAATTTAGAATATTCAAGACTATAATTTAAAATTTTAAAAATATAATAATGTACTTTAGTTGAAACCATCAAGCCAACGTTGAGACCTCCCACCAAGGCTTCCAACGTTGAAACCATCAAGCCAATGTCCAAGTTGTTGCTTTTTATGTTGTAAATATTTTATTTATTCTTTCTTTATTTTTCCTTTAATCATTTTAATAAATTAATTGATTATTACATTTTTAGTTTCTTTATTTCCTTTTGATAAAATTAACTCATTCTTACTTTTTTAGTTTCGTTATTTTCATTAATCACATTATTGAATTTAATTGATTCTTACTTTTTTTAGTTTCTTTTTTTTTAGTAATCATGTTTAATGAAATTAATTAATTCTTACCTTTTTATCTTGGTATCCAAATTCATTATGTTAAAGAAATCTTAGATTTACTTTAACCAAAATCTCTAATTTTAAGATTAGTCCTTTTATCTAAATTATTTAATTATTCATTTATATGCCTAAAACATTCTCCTAATTAAAAGTTTAAATTGGTATTTTTGTAAGGCATTTGTGTAAATTTTTTAATTATAGTTAATCATTATTCAATAATAAGAACGTTGAGATCTTGAAAGTAAGTGGATCGAAAGTTATTTTCTTTATTAAAAAATTAAAAATCAGTTCAGATTATTAAAATCATATTTTTCTATGCAATATATTGATTCCAATTATTATAACATCACATATCCACTTTTTCTTGACATACTAAAAGAAAATGTGTAGATTAAACAGAATTGATTAAATTAAAAACTCATAAGCAAATAGATTTATTTGTTAGTTTTATTTTTAAGACTATTGTACAAAGTCTAATTGACTCGCTTCAATAATCCGATACGTCATAAATAAAATTTCTTTTGGAGAGAATACGTCTAAAGTTAAAACTTGAGAATTGATTTTAAATAAAGTTTAGGCTCTTTTAAGAAATTCTTGATTGGTATAAAATTATTACAAATTACCTCTCATTGGATGTTGTAACAAAAATCGTAAAAAACTAAAAAATTTAAAAACTAAATAGATCTAAACTAATAGTAAGATAATCAAATTGAAATTTCAAATCATTTGATATGCGAACCTACCTTAAAAAATAGGGCAAAAGAAATTTTTTTATTTTAAAAAATTACATTTACTCGAACTGCCCTATATATAAAGTTAATTGTATTATTTGGTATTAAAAATAAATTTGAATTTTATATTGAAAAATAAGTCTTGACGGTACTAAAAAAGTAAAAAATGTGAAAGCAAGCAACAAATATGATTTAATAATTTAAAATGTTCAAGATTGTAATTTAAAATATTTAAAATATAATAACATACTTTAATGGTAAATTTTATAGTTATTGTATTTTTTATACTTGTAATGCCATTTTCTTTGTTAATTTAATTGTTATAGACATAGAATATTTCATAAAAATTTTACCAAATATAATAAATTCATTAACTTGTGAATTTGAATATAACAAATTTATTAATTTGTATATTTGAATATATTAAACAATTAATGGGTTGAATAATTCAACAGGGTGGTGTATATCGAGTATTTGTTTTATATTATACATTAAATTAAATTTTAAAAAAAAATCATTGAACTCCGATTCGACTGGTCCGACCTTGAACCCCTCCCTCCTTCCGGTTAATTGACCAGGTCCGGTTTTTAAAACATTGCTCCCCAGCCCGTAGCATCAGTTTGGAATGTAATGCATTGACTTAGTCAACTCTTCTCGTCTTCAAAGTTTTGTTTGTTTTCCCCAAGACACAGCTGAAGTTTGAAATCCAATACATTGACTTAGTCTACTGACTCTTGTCGTATTCATTGTTTTCCCCGACAATTACCCAATCTTGCCTTTTGAAATGTATCCTGTGAATAAAACATCCTAACAGATGCAATCCTTGAGGGACAAAGTGAGTGTATTTACTTTCACGAGTAACATGCATTTTCCTCTCTTCACTTCAGTCAATTACTATATTAACTTCCACGGGTTATCCTCCGGTCACCAATTGGCTGGATGGTAGAATTTTATTGGTCTCGCTTAAGTTGAGTACTAACTTAACTACTTAGTCATTACGTCTGATATTTCTGGTGTCGCTCTCTATTATTTAATTTAACTTTGACTAATGGACAAAACTTCAGCCAATTACTATTAACCCTTAAAACGAAATTCAACTAAGCACTGTATAAAACGAAATTCAACAAATGATCTCCAATCAAATTCCTACTTCTGCAAATGTATGCGTTTTTTTTTTTTGTATTTTCCTATACCACCAGAAAATTTATCCCCCACATTCCTTCAATAATAGAGTGGCACCAAAAGAAAATTTGGGTAGAAAATGACTATGTCCATTAGCGTCGTGTGCCTCTGGGTAGAAAATTTGAGGACGTGTATCGCATTTTTCTTTCTTTGCTAGTGAAGGTTTCATATGCGGCTTAATGGGTGAGGAGTTGATTACCATTTTGACTCCATTTCTACTGCAAAGTCCAATAATCTATGACCGGTCTTCTCAAACACTCAGCCTGCTGTTGACTAGCCTTGCTCTGTATGCGAGTCCCCTTTGGTAGTCCTTGAAGGATACCACATTAGATAAGGTCGTAGACGTTGAAAGTCATATTTTATCTAGTCAAAATTAAATTATATCATTTGAGCTTTGTGGTTTGACTCATTTGAAGTTTAAAAATATTTTCTAATAGTTTAAAAAGCATTTCCTAATTTGTGTGGCTTGTTCACAATGACAGAGAAAATAAAAGATCCTATGTCTATTTGTTTGGAATGAAATATTTTTCTGAAAAATATTTTCAAAATTTTCCTTGGTGCCAAATACCAGAAAATATTTTCCTGTGTAAAATATTTTTCAATTTTCCTTCCTTTGCTGAAAATAACTTACATACTTCAAAGAATGTAAGTTATTTTCCTTAGAGTTTAAGAGTGACATTAAACCTTAAGTACCTACTTTTATAACTTCAATTACCAAACTAATTTTTTTTTTCAATTCTTATCAACTAATTTTTTCACAATCTTGGGCTCCACAATAATGTGATTATAGCTATGTATATTTTACCCATTATATTTGAATATTAATTATAAACAAAACAGTCTAGTGTTAACTCTATTTACTTATCAACCATTTATTACAATTTTTATTAGTCTATTTAACTCATATTAACAATAAGAAAATATCAAAAAAAATATTTTTCAAAAGATTTTCTCACTGTCATCCAAACACCAGAAAATTGTAAGGAAAATGACATTTTCAATATAAAATGTTTTCGTAGGAAAACAATTTCCTTAAGAAAATGTTTTACATCCAACCAAACGAACCCTAAAAGTTGGATTTGTTTTCCATTTGATTTTTATTGAGTATTGTTAAGGAGTTGATTTTTGAATAAGAGAAGTAGCTTAATATAGAAGGGAAATTGGCTTTTGAAATTTTGTTTTGCAGTTAGTTTCAGCACTAGCGTTGTGCTCTGGTTAAAACATTAGTTGCAAAAAGCTATGGAATTATTTTGAGAAATTCGAGTTATTGGGTTTGAAGATGATAGCAACGTGGAATAATCTCGGCCTTCTACAAAATCATGAAGTTCACCCGTAGCCATGTTATCAGTCATATAAACAGCAATATGTCAGTGCCATTTGCTTCTGCTGCAACTGTTTTTGGTCTGTCAAATCCAATTAACAAACGCATCACATGCTATAGAATTTTTATTGATAAACCTATTATAGTGGATGACTGAAACACACACACACACACAAAAAAAGAAGAAAAGAAATGCTTAAGAAATAGGTGGTTGGATAATCAATTGATTCTTTACTTAGCTGAGCTCTCCGGGGACTTCAAAATTTTCAATGAAAGTATGTTAAGGTTTTATCTTGTTTTCCTTTTCTAACCTCAGATGCCCAATTTAGATAACAGTTGGGTGGTCAATTTAATTTCTTTTAATACCCAAAAATTTGAAGAGTTGTATAAGGATTTCTCTATTTGGGGATACATATATGCGTCCTTGGGTAAAGGAAGCAGTTAAAAACTCAGTTGAGCATCTGTCTCTAAATCTTGATCACCATTGGATATTTACAATATTCATTTCAATTTACCCTAAATAATGTAAATTAAATAAGACTCTACTGTCCAACAATTCAGCACTTCTACATTTTTATTTTCATGGGGTACAATAGGGAAATCAAAGTACGAAGAGTTATTCACATAAAGACATCAAACCACTTTTATTATAGTATATATGTAGATTTTTGTTGTAAATATACATGGCTTGTATATCATTTCCTATAAAAATCTAAGTTGTTGTGCATTAATGCACATTTTAACTCCTAGGAAGTTTTTAAGGGTAAAAAATAGAACATATAATTTCAAAATGAAAAACGAATTGAAAGGAAGCTATACAATACAATAGCCAACAATACAATAGCCAACTCTACATTGAGTTCATAATAAACGCTTTGACTGCTACACTCATCATTCCAATTGACAATGAGAGTTTGATTCAAGCCAACAAACACAAAAATATTTAAGCACAACAAACACAAAAAAAAAAGTACATTATATAGGTCCTCATGCTAACATCAAGCCTACGTAGCTTCCTACCATCAGTGAGATGTTCTAGAGTTCACAACAATTTTATTCTAAATCTTCAGTCTGTCATGTTGCTGAAATCAAGATTCCCCTAATTAGTAGGTGAAAACTTCAAACGAAAATTTAAAGAAACAAAGAACAAGATTAATATCGAACTAATAAATCAATCAAAATTTTGTAAAATCTATTTTTTTTTTTTTTTTGGGGGAGGGGAGGGTGTGATCATTTGTCATGACATATATAAGTACATACCTTCAAACATCAAGATCTATTGTGTTCATTCTGACACCAAGAAATCCATCCTTAATGAGATGCAATTTTCTTTCAATCTCATCCATAGGCATCCGATCATCCGGTAATGCTGCAGAGCATTTGATTCCAATTTTCAAAATTGAAGCAATGCATTGCATCCTTTTGTCATCATTGCATAGTTCCAATTGTGTAGTAACTTCTCCATTATCATCTCCATTTGAAAGAAGTGATGGATCAACAATCATAAAAATATGTTCAGGCAAAGCCCTTTTAACATAATTATGCAGATCCAATCCATCCTTGAACATATCATCCGTTGGCCTCTTTCCTGTGAACATCTCTAGCAAGAGAATCCCATATGCATAAACATCCCCTTGGGTCGATACCTGATGGCCCATTCCGTACTCTGAAATATTTTTTCTCAGTTAGTAAATGAATTTACATATGGCTCTTACCTAAAATTCATATAAATGTTTGTCTTTAGACTACAAGAAATGTAAATTAAGGAAACTAATTTATATAAATAGATTAACGGTATTCACAATTGTTAGGATTGGCGATATGTAAATAAGCATACAATGTTAGAAAAAAACACACACACAAAGCGTTAAGAAGTACTTTCAACTTTCATCACCCTGATCCATGAAAAAACTATCCTAGTAATTATGTTACTCGGTCTGCTATCTTTAGTTCAGTTGCTAAAGTTTTAACTTCATTTTTTATGAAAATCCAAGGGTGGCAATTCACATGATATTATTGCGTATACATAACAAACAAAATTATTACCTGGAGCTATATAGCCGATTGATCCTCTGATTGAAATAGTACTGCTAGTCTCTTGTTCTGAGGGAGTGATGGTTTTAGGAAGAAGCCTTGCTAATCCAAAATCACCAACATGAGCAACAAACTCATTGTCAAGAAGAATGTTACTTGGTTTTATATCACAGTGAACAACTGTTGTTTGGGTGTGGTTGTGAAGATAATGCAATCCAGTGGCGACTTCAATTGCAATATTTAGCCTCTGAAAAAGATTGAGATTTATTAATTTTTTTGCTTGATCAATTGTCTCTCCAGGATGCAACCACGAATCAAGATTTCCATTTTCCATAAACTCATAGACTAAGGCCTTGAATTCATTCCCCATGGAATCAAGGCTGGAGCAATAACTTAAAATGGAAACCAGATTCCGATGGCAAATGTTTCTTAATGCTCTGCACTCAGATTTGAAGCTCTGGGAAACCCCATTCTTTTGAAGGTCAAGAACTTTAACTGCAACAAGCCTATCTCCATGTTGATCTAGCCTTCCTCTATAAACAACTCCAAAACTTCCTCTTCCGATTAAGTTTTCTGAAGAAAATCCCGAAGTTGCACGATGGAGCTCATAGTAAGAAACTCTTAAGAGTTTATTGAGTCTACAAAATATTGTTGGCACCACAGGTGAACCAGCGTTTCTTCTACACATCTTTTGGTGCATCACTATATAAAACAACAATATACCAAGAACCAGAACCGTTACAGGTAAAATTGTGGATACTAGTATAATGATGTTAAGCTTTCGCTTTTTCTTTTCCTTGATCATATGGCAAGGTGGGAAATCTAATTCAGGAATGCCTCCGCAAAGTTTGTTGTTTCCAATCAATGTTATTTGGCTTGGATTCCCAAAAACTCCAGTAGTTGGTATCTCACCATAAAGGTCATTATGCGAAAGGTTCAAGTACCTCAAGTACTCAAGTTTCGCAAGGTCTCTTGGTATTTGTCCAGTCAAGTTGTTACTTGAAAGGTCTAATTGTTGGATGCCTCTCAAAGAAGCCAATTTTGTGGGGATCGTCCCTTGAAAAAAATTGGCTTGCATTTCTAGATTCTCCAAACTCAAACAGTCAACAAGCGTCGAGGGTATTTCTCCAGAAAATTTGTTGTAGGCTAAGGAGAAGTTTACCAAGTTTGTCAGCTTTCCTACTTCTAGAGGTAGAGAACCACTGAATATGTTTTGTCTTAAGCCCAAAAAATTAATGAGGTGTGCATGTCAAAAAAATGTGGTGGTATGACACCACTAAGCTTATTTGTAGATACATCTAGATACTGCAGGTTTTGGCAGTTCATAAAAATATTTCCAAATGTGTTGCTTCCTTCAAAAAGATTGTCTGCCAAGTCCAGATGGTATAAAGTGGTAATATTACATATGGTAGACAAAATCTGTCCTGACAACCTGTTCTGCTGCAGACCCAAATATTGCAAGTTTTCAAATTTACCAAAATCACTTGGTATGACTCTTGAAATGCAGTTTCTTGACATGTCAAAGACAATTAGATTGGCAAAATTTGCAAGTCCTTCTGGGATAGTTCCTGATATATGATTTCCTCCAAGGTCTAATTTACTAAGTTCATATGAGAGGTTTGCCATGAACTTAGGCACTTTGCCACCAAAATTATTGTCGGCCAAGGAAATAATCCTTAGATTACTATTGTTTGTCATTGATGAAATGAAACTCAAGTCTCTCACAGAATTGCTTCCCAAGTGATTCCCAGGAAGTGACAGAATTTGAAGGTTTGATAGATCTCCTAAATTAGTTGGAACTTGCCCTTCAAACTTATTGTCACCAAGGTCAAGTACCTCAAGCCTAGAAGCATTGATGATGCCAACTGGAATTTTGCCATTGAATTCATTCCCCCCAATTCCTAGGCATTGCAGATTTGGTAGGGTGAGACCAATGTTGGTTGGAAGATTTCCATGAAAGAGATTTTTTGGTGCTGTAAAGAGAACAAGGGCTGAAATGTTATAGATAGAAGGAGGAATCACCCCAGACAATTTATTTACTGACATCCCTAACTTAGTTAACTGTCTTAACAGTCCCATCTCCTTGGGCAGATTTCCCTCAAAATTGTTCACTCTGATAGAGAGTTCCCTTAATGAGGATAGATTCCCTATGGATGAAGGAATCTTTCCTATCAAATTGTTCGTAGAAAGATAAAGGTTTTCAAGCATCTTCAAATTGGTTAGCTCAATAGGAATTTTTCCTTCAAGTTTGTTCACGGATAAGCTAAGGGTTAACAAGTGTGAGCAGTGGCTTAGATTAACAGGGATTTCTTCATTTAAGGTGTTGCTTGACAGGTTAAGATATCTTAGCCAAAACAGGTGACCGACTTCTTGGGGAATCTTACCACGGAATAGATTTTCTTCAAGATGAATGAACTGCATAAAACTGATATTTCCAATATGAGGAGAGATGACTCCAGACAAGCTCTTACCAGATAATATTAAGCCTGTGACCCTTTGATGTCGCGGATGACACGTGACTCCTTGCCATTGGCAATGATGTTGTGAATGGTTCCATGAATTTAGAAGTCCATGTGGATCATCAGATATCTGATGCTTGAATTCAAGCAGAGCAAGTCGATCAGTCTCGTTCTCGAAAAATCTTGCAGCTGAAACATGCAGTGGCAGATTCATGGCAAGAAGGACGAGGAGCAAAACATTTGCTGATGATGACCGAACCCCCCAACAAGTGGGATTTCGAAACTCCATCTTTTTTTTTTTTTTTTTTTTTTTTTTGAAGGGAAAGAGGAATTGATGCGGAATGAACTGATTAATTTGATTTGGGATAATTTTTGTTGCTATGGACAATGGCTGTGTGACAAATTCATCTATAATGCTGTTATATATGCAAGTAAATGGAGAATTAATGTCCACTAAGTTGTAAATATTTCACAACCAAGATGCAATGATTTAAATATTCAACATGGTCAAACCAACTTAGGTGCTAATTCAGAGGAATAGGTTTTAACACTTTCACCAATAGTATTATATTTTAGAAACTAGAAAAGTGCACCTGATTTGAACTTGTATTAGTATATTAGTAGAGTGATGTGCTAAATGCTTCGTCGTTACAACAGGCTATCTCTTACAATAAACTTCAGAGTCTACACTTGCTCTCATATTTCTGGACAAAATCAATCATTTCATGTTCGGCCACAAATATAATTTTGCCAATTTTGCTTCTATTGCTTCTCGTATTGTTACCCTGGGTACCTGTCCAAAGCCATCACAAAATACAAGAAGTTTTCCTCCAAATATTTTGTGTTATCCAAGGTATTTTTCAAGCATTTCAATTGCCTCACATTTAGCCATTTGATTTTTGTATAAGCCTTGCATTGCTACTCTACTGCACACAATTATTTCATCAGTAATTATAGGGAAAGTTTTGACTTGTATTCACTGTTTGAGAAAAAATATTACTTAACTTTCTTAGTTCCTAAACAATCTTAAGAGTATTGTTTTAATTCGTTACCCTTAATTACGTACACATACTTTTTTCCCGTCTAAAGTTAATCCTTTTCGCGCGCAATTATGCTGTTGTATGTACATGTTCTCATTTTTATAGGCATAAAGGAACACTTTTACTCTCTAAAGATGTACTTTTAAATTGCAACATCCTTACCCTTCAATCGCAGAATTAAAGATGGAAAGTTACTTTAATAGTCAAAAGATGGAAAGGGTGTCAATTCAACTAAAATGAGATTAAATTATTCATTTCCAAAATTAACCACTATTTTAGCATTTTAAATTTTGCTTGCAGTGAGATATATTCTTATTTGTTGTTATAGTAACATATATATATATATATATATATCTCTCTCTAATCATGAATAGATTTTCTATATTTTCACTCAAATATTGTCGACAAAGAGCTTTCTTTTTTATCATGTTAATGGCTATGTTATATGATACTTTAGAAATAACAGATGTATGTGAATATGAAATGCTCATAAACAAACAAAATAGAAAGGTCTATCAAATATTCAGGTGGTATATTTTAAAAAACTTCATTAAACATAACAGATGATAAACACAATACTTCATTTTAAGTTATGTGAAATGAAATATTTCTCAATGCTCACCAAGGTTAATAAACAAAAACATATGAGTTAGGAAGCCGACAAGCGTCAAGACATCCGATGACACTATAAGTATTTAATTACAGAAATGAACTCAATTTGATACTCCACGTATTATATTTGGATGTTGCAAAAAGTTCAAGCTCAGTTTGAGCAGCTCGATTGGCTACAAGTCTAAAGATTGACAATCAATCTGACTTGATACTAGTAAAAATCAGAAGAATCAAAGAAAAAAAATTGAACCTATAAATAACCCACCCAAAAAAGTAAGTTTCTTGATCAAATTACAAAGGATAACATATAATAGAGCTGAAAAAATTTTATTGGTTGCGAGTACTTTCTAAAAGATTGAAGAAAACATCATAATATTGTCGAAGGATTTTGATGAGAAGGAAGACCATTCTTTGTATAATCTGATAAGTTCAATCACTCTAGAGGATAATAATACACTCATAAATTATAGGAAAAAGCAGCCACTGAAAAAAGACGTTGTTAAAGTCAGATAAAAAAGGTTGAAGAAATTCAAGATAGAAAAAGAGTAAACCAAATGATGTAGTCATTAGTAGAGATGTAAACGAATCGAGTTGAACTTGAATATTACCATGCTTGAACTCGAGCTCAATAATATTACCACTGCTCGAGATCAAACTTGAACTTGATTGAAACACGACCCTACATATAAATTACATTCCAAAGAAAAAAAGAAATAATAACAAAAAAGAAAAAAACTATACCCAACAAAACCTCATCCCGTCTCCCAGCAAGAGTTTTAGATAGTTTGGAAAGAGTGGGTTTTTGGGAAATTTGATTTACTTATTATTATGATTAAACCCATTACAATTTTAAACTAAACGTCTAAAACGGAATTGACATAAAACTAAACGAATGATAAGGTTAATAATTCTTATTTCGTTTTCAATACCCAAAATACCATAGAAACACCTCAAGCATGGAAGCATTGGTGATAGAAATTGGAATGCTACCATGAAAGTTGTTCGAACCAATAAGTAGTAGTTGCAGATTTGGGAGGGTGAAACCCATGTTTGTGGGAAGACTTCCATGAAAGAAATTCTGTGGTGCTAAAAAGATAACTAGAGCTAAAATGTTATAGGTAGAAGTTGTGATCGCTCCAGACAGTTTATTTACTGACAACCCCATTTACTAACAATCCTAATTTAGTTAAGTGTGTTAACAATCCCATCTCCTGGGGTAGATTTCCTCTAAATTGTTACTTCCGAGATTGAGTTCCCCCAAATAAGGATAGATATCCTATGGATGAAGGGATCTCTCCTATCAAGTTGTTTCTAGAGAGATAAAGATTTTCAAGGTTCTTCAAATTGGTCAGCTCACTAGGACTTTTTCCTTTGAGCTTGTTCCTGGATAGGCTAATGGTTGTCCAGTGTGAGCAGTGGCTTAGATTAACCGGGATTTCATCATTTAATGTGCTGCTTGACAGGTTAAGAAATCTTAGCCGAAACAGGCGACCGACTTCTTAGGGAATCTTACCATGGAATTGATTTTCACCAAGATGTATGAACTTCATAAAGCTGATATTCCCAATATGATGGGAGATGATTCCAAACAAGCTCTTACCAGATAATATTAAGGGTTAATTACATACCCTCTTGTAGTTTTCGAATAAACCACATGACCCCTTATGGTTCAGAAAGCTCTACATCACCCCCTTGTCGGTTTGTTTAAAGTGTCAAATAGATGGAAAATACCTCCGTAACGGTCCATGGATAAAATGTCCAAATTACCCTGTATAAGTACTAGAAATTAGCTTGAGGTGATGTACAGTTTTTAGAACTATAAGAGGGTTATGTGATTAATCCGAAAACCATAGAGTGGTAAAGTGTACGTCTTTTGAAAAAACATACATACAAGCACAGAGATGAAACAGTTAAGCACTGGGGTAATTTGGACATTTACTTACGTTCCGTCACAGAATCTAACTTTTGTCACTTTGACATTTTAACCCAAACCAAAGGAGAGTGATGTATAGGTTTGTGAACTATAAAGGGGTCACGTGGTTTATCCAAAAATCACAAGGGAGCATAGGGTATTTTACCCTAATATTAATGCACATTACATGTGACTCCTTGCCATTGGCAATGGTGTTGTGAATGGTTCCATGAATTTAGAACTCGCTGTGGATCATCAGATATCTGGTGCTTGAATTCAAGTAGAGCAAGTCGATCAGTTGTTCCCGAAAAATCTTGCAGCTGAAACATTTAGTGGCAAATTCATGGCAAGAAGGACAATAAGCGAAACATTTGCTGATAATGACCAAGAACCCTAACAAGTGCGATTTCGAAACTCCAATGTTTTATAGCAAAAGAAGAATTAATTTGGAATGAACTGACTAATTCAATTTAGAATAATTTGTGTTTCTATGGACAATGGCTGTGTGATGTAGCCAAGGAATTGGAGAATTAATGTCCCATCTATTATCTATTATCTATTACTATATAATATATTCATGTTTTTCCCTTTTTTGTGATTCCTAATCTACCCTTATAATCTATCCTTAGATAATTGTTGGCACAAATTAAATCACGTCACAAATTACATCACATACAATTTTGATTATATTATAACTCTAAAAACAACCACCTAATAAATTCCTATTCCTAACATAATTTAGAAAAATCATAATTTTCCAATTTTATTCCTAACATAATAGGCTTTTCTTACTGTAATGTTATTTATAAGTCCTAACTAATATTTGCTTGAAAAATTCTTTCTTTATTGATGTATGAAAAATTCTGTCTGTTTAAAAAAGAGCTCCTTAAATAAATTTATTTTGGAAATATTTTCTTGAAAAATTCTTTCCATTTAACAAACAGTTCTTTCAATAAATTTATTATGAAAATATTTTCTTGAAAAATTCTTTTTGTTTAACAAAAAGTTCCCTGAATTACTTTAGCACATTCATCAACCTCTCATCAACCTCTTTCCCTCATCTGCACTGAAACATAACACCCTCATTCATCAATTCAACCCTACCTAACTTAAAACTTCTCTATTAGTAATACAATCCTTCCCAACTTAAATTACTCCATTTTCCTTCTTACCCAACAAGGAAGGTAACTACTATGACAACTATTATTTAGTATTCACCCAAATTGAAATTTATTCTTACAAGCAAAGTTTTTGTGCAACTCAACCTTTACATAAACTTGGTATGTTGATTTATACTTGCACTAAAATGCTAAATCACTCCAATGAACATTTTCCTTCATTAAGCTCATGAAGAAGGTGTCATGACTAGAACACAACAATTTTGTTTTTAATATGTTCGAAACAATCGTGCCAGTAGTAGATTCTATCATGCATACGATTCAAATAGACTAACTACGTACACCACTCATGCTGTTGTATGTGTATGTGATCAAGTCAATTGATCATTTGTTGTAATATATTTGATCAACAAAAGCAAGTAGTCTATGTTGTAACAACTTTCTTTTTATTCATGGAAATTGTATTTGAAAATTCAAATATGAATTAAAAGGAAATAATTGAAGTACAAAATTTATAGAGTAGGAAAGTTAGAATTTTAAAACTTCAAACTTTCTATTGACCGATTTTTTTTTTTTTTAGTTTTCAGTTTCTTTTTCAAATTTAGCAAATTTTCTATTGGGCACATGCGATGCAAGTTGGTTTTACATATCTAAGGATAGCAATTACTACCATTCTTCTCAAATTTTCCCCTTATAAAGACATGTCATCTCTAATGAAAGTATCAATCCAAAGAATTATTAACTACAACCGTAATTCATATATTGATCAAAGTCTGAAGAGTATACTACCACACTCAAGGAACAAAAAATAGTAACAACGAAACAATTATGTAGAGAGTTCTATGAAAAAAAAAGACAAAAAAAAAAAAGCAATTGTACTTTCAGCACTTTTGTAGTGGCATTGTATTTTGTGCAGGTAGTTTTGGAATTCTTATTTTTTTAAATCATAGTATTTGCTTATTCTTGAAACATACAAATAACTTTTTCTATTTCTTTAATGTTCTTCAGATTTTTTGTCTTTTCAGATTTAAGATAGAATTTTAGACTTGCAAATTCTCAAATGTGAGAGAATAAAGAAAAAATAATATGAAATACAATCAACTTGTGAAAATGGACGATGTGCCATGTGAGTTTTGAATCCTATTATTATCATTTTAGTATTTGGTTTTTGCTATTTGTACAATTACAAATTGCAATAACAATATATTTAAATACCTGTGCATATTACTTTTGCTATCTATGCGTAATGGTCATTTGTTCCTACTGAATGTATATTTGTTAACGTTTCACATATGTGCTATGTCAAAATTATATATTGTAGTATTGTGGGCAAACCAATAGTAGGCATTGCATTTTCTTATTGGTGTTTGAATGGCAATTGTACACAACGTGCTACTGAGGTTTTGGGCATCTCATTTAATACATGTGAAGCTAATAATCTCTTTGGACATATATTTGTTGAAACCTTTCAGTCTTTCGACTTCTCCCTTCTCATCCTTGTCAAAAGCACAACAATGAGGCTACTATATTAAGAAATAAGTCTTAATATTCTCAAACAATTGGTACTTAGCTTGGTATGTTTGATCATTTACTTTTTCTAAAAATTATTTTTCAAATATGATCTTCACCCAAATTTATGGTGACACTATGTTTTTCCATCTTTTTTTTTCATATAATGGGCTTATTATTTTACAAGGCAATTAGGATAATTTAAGTATTTACTTTACATAAATTTGGATAGTCTAATACTAACAAAACTTGATAGAGCTTATACTTGATAATTTTATAAAATAATTCCTTGGATTTTATTTCTATGAAACTATTCTATACTTTTGTATTAGAAAAAGAAAATATAGAGAAGAATTTTAGATCTTTGTTGCCGTATACCATTGTGTGTTTGATCAATATATAGAACAAAATCTAAAAAATTTAAATTAAAGAAGAATTTGAATAAGCTTTCTAATACTGTAATTTTTAACATTATAGGATTTTTACAGAACTTTTGTGATATCTAAGTCTAAGTTAACGAGTAATTAGTCTTTATTAACCTTTATTACTTAAAAAAATTCAAAGAACATAAGATATTGCATCTTTATCAAGTGTGTGGTTTTTATACAAATTATATATCTCAACAATTTAGTGTTAATTCATCAATTGTTATTTGTGTATATGGAATACAATTAACCATTCATGTTGTCTATGCGAGATTACGACCATATTTTCATAATTGGTTTGCTTAATTTGCACAAGTAATTATATTGTGTTATAACATTTTAAATTTCATAAAAGGACAGTAAACCTAAATAGTAAGGGTTTATCTTTATTAAAAAGAAAAAATGTAGTGTGTATGAACTAAAATATAGTGTTAAATCACTACTCTCTCTTCTTTTTTTATCTAAAATGATTAATAAATATTTTATTCATAGGTTATCTTCTCCAATCAAGACTCATCTCTTTCTTCTCTTAGTCATAAAATTTTCCTAGAAAATAAATTTCTTCATAAATTTTGAGTAAAATGTATTAACCATGGTATATAATTACTCATATTTAGACAGTTTTTAATCAACAACCAATATGATTTGAGAAGCTTTGAAATATAGGATGCATTAAACAATTATGTATAATATTATGGGTTGCAATGTACAAGATGTCAAGACTATCTATAGGCAAAATCTTAAGAATGCAAAGTTTGTCATGTGGAACTTTAGATCGAATTATTGATTTCAAAGACTATTAAATATGATATTCTAAAAGTAAAGTTATGAGTTATTTATTAAGTATTTGCAAAAGATTTGGACATAAATGTACAATAAATAAAGTTAACTGTGTATACCCAAAATCGATTACTATACTACTTGAAAAGAGTGAACATATTAAATGTAATTTCATAAAATAATCTTAAGTAACAATCGATTACATGATGTTGACAAAACTCCAAGTATATAGTTTAAAATTTTAGTTTTCAAAAATCTTTGTTGCCACATGCAAAACATAATCAATAATCAATAATTGATATAGTCCTTTTTTTTCTTTTTGCATATCTACAATTTAGGACTTCTAAAAGAACATAATATTTAATATTTTGAATCAAATGCAAAATATGAAATCACCATTCTAAAATGAAATCATAATATCTTTTTGTAGAAGTTTGAAGGATAATATGATTATGTAATGATTCTATGAAATTTAGATGAAGAAAATTAAGAACAAAAATTAGGTAATTAAATGAATACATCATATAATTGATAAAAATTAATATTTAACTTTGTTATCTTTTAACATGTATAATGCCAAAGTAAAATGAATGTAACAAAGATTTCATTTTTTTCTAACATTATAAACAATTGAAAAGAAACACAACCAATATCAATATTCCAGAGTGTTGATTGTGTATCTTCTTTAATTTATTTTTTCATTTGGTGTATTTTACAATGTTCAAGATTATCACATATTTTTTGGAGTCCTTTTGTGGGGTAAGTATATAATTTAGAATTACTATGATGAGATGTAAATTGTCAAAATAAAATACATTAGCATTCCTTTTCTTTGAGATATAATGGTCATGTAAATTGAGGAAATAATGATGGAAAGAAATTATGGTATCACTATTTCACATGCTGACCTTTTGTATACAATGATGCGTTTTATACAATTCAATTTTTCCTTAAGATAATATATTAGTCCTACTAGGTGTCTTTTGGTTTTAGTCTAGATTCAATGTATTTGTAATTCACTATATAAATTATTATGACTTCACTATAAATCATTTGATCATATATGAGCATAATCCTTTCTAGTATGTTATTATAAGTTGAATGTACTATATCATATTTATCGATACAATAAGTAGTTTAATTTTACAAAAATTAGTTTCATAATACAACAAGAAAGAAAACATATATATAGTAACATGTTGTAGTGTTTTTTAGTGGTTGATTGCATTAGAGTTAGTTTTTAACATTTAATATAGAAAGTAGATATATGGTACCTATCTTGGAAAACACAATAATCACTACAGTCATTATAAGTGTTGATTTGTGTATGAATAGTATTTATGAATATTTACATAAAATAGAGAATTAAATTGTTTGCATTAGCATATAGAGTGAGGTGGATCTGCGAGTGACCACCTGTGGATCACCACCACATTTGCTCAAACTATGATGAAAAAAGTCGCCACTGGGGCCAAACATGATAATCTCTGCTAATTGGAACAATACTACTCATCGGCAACGCGAAAATTAACATATTCTAAACAGCAACAGTAAATGGAAAGCAAGTCATTTTGAGGATCAAATGGATGTTTGCAACAACATTGATAATATGAAGATTATCTGTTCATAAAAGATTCTCAAAACACAAAACAATTGTTCATTGTTTGTGATGAAAATCAATTTATGTATTGATATCTTTGAGGAAAGATGAAGACAATTGCTTACAAAATGGAAAGAATTGAAATTAAAAAAAGGGTTAATTACATTTTATCCCCCTATGGTTTTTAAAGAAACCACATGACTCCCTTATGGTTTCAAAAGTTATACATCACCTCTCCATGGTTTTGGTTAAAGTGTCAAACTAACAGAAATTCCCTTCCGTAACGGTCCGTGGGTAAAATGTCTAAATTACCCCGTACAAGTACTAAAAATTACCATGGAATGATGTATAGCTTTTAGAACCATAAGGGGGTTATGTGGTTCATTTTGAAAACCATAGGGGGGTATAGTGTATATTTTTCAAAAAAATATACATTCACGCACAGAGATGAAACAGTTAATCACTAAGGTAATTGTGACAGCCCCACCTTACCCTAAGGCGTACCAAAGGACTTAGCGGACTGACTGCCTAGCTCTTATCAAGACTCGAGTCAAGCACGCACTAGAATTCCATGAAACAATCGATATTCTATAGAAAACTCGTAAATACATTCAAATGATTCAAACTTAAGAGTAAAGGTACCAGTTAGTAGTTTACATCATAAACACCTAACTAATACAGTAAAATCTCAAATATCCTTTTACTAACAAAATCCTACCAAGAACTACTCTTGAATCCTCACCACCAGCCTTAATAATAGGAGCCTATTTAAAGAGAATAAATAAAAAGGTGTGAGCTATAATAGCCCAGTGAGGTTCCCACACATGCAAACACACAGGCAGACAATTAGAAAAATAAATAAATAAATAACATGTGCCATAAAACAGTATAAGAACAAGTTAAGTAACAATTGATCAAATAAGGAAGGATACATCTCAACCACAGGAGCAAGCTCAACCGCAGGAGTATCAAGTACATAATCATGTGGCAATAGTGTTCGGACCAATAGAGAAAACCAGGTCCTTGCCAATGATCAGGTAAATATCAGATAACAGTACTCCGAAACCACCCATGCACCTTTACCTCCTCAATATCCTCCACTCCAGGGAGAAATCTCAACCTTGGAGGGTAAAATAGTTTGTTCAGTCCAGAGTTGGCCTCTTTGAGGAATCTCAACTCAGAGGAAAGAACACGAACCCTAACGCCCAACACCTTATATCCTCCTAACCAGTATGACTAACCGTGGTGTAACTGGTGAAGTATGACCACGGAAGTCTAGCTCGAAGGCTCAAGTTCAGTTGAAAGTTCACAAACAAGTATATTCACATTTGATAGAAGTTGTGCATGTAACAAATTGCGGGATAGATGTGATAAAGTACACATCTTACCCTCATATAGCACATTGTAGTAGCTAACAAGTATCAGGCATAAAATGGAATTAACACTTAAACATGCATCAGGCGCACACAAGGAAACACTCACCTGAAAATTTCAAGAAAGTGCCTCGTAAAACTGTGCGAGGTTCAGACTCGGATCCTGAAATTCAAAAGTAGCCTAATTAACCTACTAGATTTTCTTTTAAAAGAATTTTATAAAATATACCCAAGTTTAACTAGGGTTTTAAAATAAATGTAAATTGGTTATAAGGAAAATCCAAGAAGTTGTAATAAAGGAATCCGGGTAAAACCCTAAATCAACCAATAAAGAAATTTAAGAAATTCCCTTTTGAAAGTAATTTGGTTCTAAGGGCAAATAATTCATTAAGTGTCAAAATTAAGGTTAAATTCAAAAGGAATGAATTAATACTAGAAATTTGTTACTAATTCCGCTTTATTTACTATTATAATTGCAAGACTTTAATAATTCGCTATAAATTTCGGACCAAAAGAAAATACTGCTAAATACTATGGACTAAAGAGGTAATTTAAATAAATATTGATTAGGGTTCAAGGTTTTTGGTGTAAGAAGAAATTTTGTCCAAAATAGTTAATTTATAGGTAAACTAGCTTTTAAAGTCCAAGAAAGATTTATTGGTAATAGTCAAGTATAATTTAATAACTTAGCAAAATTAATGTAAGTTAAAATGAGAAAACTCCGAAATATCCTATACTTAGGTAAATTAATGGTTTTAAACTAATTAATATCAAACTAATGATATTTAATTAAATTAAGACTAGTTAAATAACAAATTAGGGTTATTTGGTGAAAACATACTAAATCGAGTGTAAAGTTAAACTAGTCAAAATTTCACTTACACATTTAAAAGTCAAGTTTCTAACCTAGTTTAAATCTTCAAAAATTTATAAGAGTTTCTTCTTAAAATTGATTAACAAGGTTCCAAAATCGTTGCACAACATTTTCCTAAAACCGGTTAAGTAGATTAAGTTTAAGGTGCTCAATATTTGGTGTCACTTCAACCAATTCACAAGCTGAAATTTCCAGCAGTTTATGTCATCAAAACTTGGCCAAAACAAGGTTAATATAGCTGGAAATATTAGGTTATCAAAGCTGAAATTTTTGTAAACTAGTAAAGCTGAAATTTGTTCAAGGTTTTGGAACAAGGAAGTGCCGGTTTGCAAGCTGAAATTCCAGCAACTTCAGCCCACTAAACAGGCCTTAAATAGCTGAAATTTTTCCAGAATTTTTCCTCTAACAAGACTACCCAACATGCCTTCTAACTCTAGTCAAAATTTCAGCCATAAATTCCAAGATTTTTCCACTCAAATAAAGCATCAATTCTTATACAAGTCCATACTAATCAAGTAGGTCATAACATAGTTAATCTACTATCAAGGAAAGGATCAAAACAAGGGGAAACCTCATAATCATGAGCATAAATATTCATATATATAACAAGAGAACAAAATATAACCATAAATCTTAAGTACTTAATGAAATCATAAGAAAAACATAAGAAATCTTCTATTAAAACTTGAAAGAACTTGAAGTTTCTTGATGAATATACCTCAAAATAGGTAGGGTTTTAGTTGAAGAAGAGTGAATGATTAGTCCCTTAAGAACCTTGAACTTTGAGCAAGAACTTGAGCTTGAAACTTGGAGAGAATTTGATGAAATTTGAGGGGATTTCTTTTCTAGTTAGGTTAAGCTTTTGGGAAAGATTAAGTTAGTCTTTTAAGTGTTTAAAATGGTTGAAATTGAAGAGTATTTTGGCATTATGGTGGCCGGCCAAGAGGAGAAAAAGTGCAAGGAAATTTGAGCCAAAAAATTGAAAAGAATTGGTAAAAGTAAAAGCCAATAATAGGTGGCCATTCATGGTGCTAGGTGGCATTAATCTCCTAAATATCTAAGTAATAGGTGGCCTTACTTTTCTAAATATCTAAGCTTGGTTGGTAACATTTAATTGGTGTAATTTTCCTATGATTATCATCAAACATGTATTAATAATAAATCAAGAAATCAAATTGTAAAAGAAAATTATACAATAACAACTAATAAGGAAATTTTACAATTAACATTCATAACATAGAAACTAAGTGGTTTTAAGCTTCTAGGGTTTTACAGTAATTTGGACATTTTATCCACATCCGTTACGAGAAGGGAAATTTCTCGTTAGTTGACCACCTTAATCCAAAACACAATGGGATTGATATTAGCTTTTGGAACATAAGAGGTTATGTGGTTTTATCGAAAAACTTACAGGGGGTATCGTGTATTACCAAAAAGCAGAAAAAATAAAAATGCCTCTCTAAGTTCTTACATTTTAAAGTTAGGTAATGATATATTTCATATTTGATTTGTCACTCCACGTGGGACCAAACTACTCATGAATTATAAACATATCATATTTTTTTTCATACAGAAATAATAAAGCCCATATAATAAGAGCATTTGGTCTAGAAATAAAAAGTGGAAATTTGTATACAAAATAGTAAGCCTACATGTTGTGTAGAAACGCAAAAGTCAAATGTACTCATGAGTTATAATCATACAAAATAATAAGAGTATTTCAGTCTAAAAAATTAAAAAGTTGAGTGTATAAATCATATCTCTTAATCTTTTGTTGCCAGTTAACTCTATCTTAAGTCGATCATACTGCAGCCAATATAAAGTTAATTATTGCCATACTTCTAGGAATAAAATTACTTGAACTCAATTTATTTTTCTTGGAGGAAG
Organism: Mitragyna speciosa; assembly: GCA_024721245.1. NCBI lineage: Eukaryota > Viridiplantae > Streptophyta > Magnoliopsida > Gentianales > Rubiaceae > Mitragyna > Mitragyna speciosa. Next base: position 5,016,257 of record CM045557.1, read on the forward strand.
AAAATTTGTTTTGATCACTCAATGGTCAAATACTATATGAAATTTTTTTAATTTCAAATTACAGATAGTCAACCATTGCTGCAAAATTACATGGAAGAACAGATAATGAAATAAAAAATCATTGGCACAATTACCCGAGAAAGCGCATGAAATAAGATATTAAACCAACAAATATGGACAATTCGGATCAAAACAAGCAAGCTTCTTCAACATCTACATCTAATTCAATAATTGAGCAAACTAGCGGAATATTCTCTCTCAGCCGTGATTCCACACTTTTCAGTGGTGTAGATTGGGCTGCAGAAGATAGTATTAATTTGGAAGAATCGTTTACCGAAAGCTTTACTACTTTTGGGACTGAGTCCTTTGCCTTGGATACGACATATAATAATAAATTTAACATGTTATCGCAACTGGAGGACGTATTTGGGTAGATTTTCTCCTCTTTTCTTGATGATGGTTTTGATTTCCAGGAATTGAGCCAATAACAGCTGAACTAATGCAAGGAATTTATTCTTGAATTGGCCTAAAAAAATTTTATGGATGAGCTAAGCTTTTTCCATACTCAATAAAAGTTCTAATATTGCCCCAAAGAAAATATATAAGAACTTTTGGCTTTGCATAACCACATATCAAATGAGTCCAATATAACTTATGCTTGTAAGGACATTTAACTTGACATCAGATGCACTAAATTCGATCCTGTCGCTTCTAGACATATCAAAGAAAAGGAATCACATAACCACATGAGAAATAATCGCGAGATTATTGTAGCATACCAAAATTTAGTTTTTGGAATCCTTCCCATAATTCTCCAAACAACTAAAAATGGTCTGGTGTTGATCGTCTAGCATTGCTGATTGATTGAAATTGATGTAGGCATAGTATTTACTTTCATCGAATTTGCTGGCTGTTCCTATAGATGCAAATTAAATAACACACCACAGAATTTGTGACAGGTTGACTGATTTTTTTTATTTATGTGGGCACAGACAATACCATAATTAGTCATGAAAACAAACGATAAGCTTGGCATTGGCTGTCTTGATCGACAACTTTCAACTTAATTTTTTCTTCTCTCTTTTGGCAGTCTTCCTTACTTTATTTAACAACGTCCCTGACTGCTGGTGTGAACCATTATTAAAAATTAAAGGAAACATCGACGTCCCAGCTGCATTATTGTGATTGGTGTAACAATTGGCTGAGTAGCTGGCCTTTGAGACTTGATGAGCAATTTTTAGAGGATGAATAGCATCTTAGTGTTGGTTAATTTTTACTCGGTTTTCATTGATAATGACTGAACACTGAAACGAGTTCTTCCAATGTGATCAACTGCTAAATTAAGAACGTCCCTGTCTCTTTTGTTTTCTTTTTTTTTTTTTTCTTTTTGGTGGATGACCACCAGGGAAGGGGTAAGGCAAAACCCATTTACGGTAGCTAATCACAGCAAAACACCCCAACAAAGAGTAAAACACTTCAAAAACGAGATTCCACGTATATACAGTATTCAGCCAATTTGTGCTTGATCTTAGTATTGAAAGATCAGAAATGCATTCCTTCAGTGTTCCATAATTAAACAATACGATTGAGAACGGTTCTTTTTTCCTAGAGAAAAATTCATCATGAGACAGTGGAGAATTTGAAATCAATCCTATAAATTTTACAATTCATTAAAATATTATGAGACAGGCATGTAAGCTTAAACCCCATAATTAATCATAGAAACAAAATGCTATAGTGCTCTAAGTCACCATCAGTTGTTATTATAATTTATAACTCATCTTTTTATAATTAAACTTAAGACTTTCTTAACAAAATTTAATTAAGTGTCTCTGTGTGTGTATAGATACATACATACATACGTACATACATATGTGTATATATATATAAGCAAAATTCTTACAATTTTGTTGAGACATCTTACTGGAGTTGGCACAGGAATAGAATCAAAATAAGCTGAGGAGTATTAAATAACGTACAACGAAGCTTATAAATATATAAGCAAGTAGTGATATATATATATATATATATATATATATATATATATATATATATATATATATATATAGACACACACACTCACACTCTTAGCTGCGATTGGTTGCATGTATTATTATTTCTAGGGAAAGCTCCAACCACCTACGTGAATCCGGTAACTAAATTACGGTCTACCCCATGTGGAGTAAAACATGTTTTGGGACCAGATTTTAATATTTGCTAATTCGTATTATTATAATCCTTTCTGCTACATAAATACGAAGCCATACTTGCAGAAGATGACTTCCCTATATATCGAATAGTTCTTGAGAGAATACAAGAGAAAATGGGGGAAAAGCAAAATGGTGAGAAGCTCATACATTGACAAAACTGGACTGACGAAAGGTGCATGGAGATGCTAATTTAGGTTTACACAAAAGTAAACTACGGAAACGAAAATAATGTAAACTAAAATTACATGTGATTTAAAAAGATATAAAATCAACTAAAAAAGAATTAAAGAAATTAGTAATAAAAAATGAAAAACAAAGATAATATGAAGACGTGCTTAAAAACATTAGTAGTGTATAAATTTTGCATATTCAACTATTTATTTAATAACTTTTATATAAATTTATAAAGGTGTGAAAATAAAATATTTCTACATAAAGGCGTAAAAAGCATCAGTCTACAATGAAAGAGCACAAATTTCAATAGAAAAGAATCAAACATCTCAGCTTCAAAAGAAAGAACGCCGAGACAAAGACAATACTAAAGCTGCAAAAACAACCACAAAACAACGTAAGCCACTTTCAACAAGAACAAAGGAACCATTAACAAAAGATGAAACAAAGAACAAACAAGAAGACATGTTAATCAGAAATGGCAATGAGGAGGAGGAAATTGCAAATTTGAAAAAGAAGCTAAAAACAAAAAAGAAGTTTTAACTGAGTACACATTTATAATTCTAGAATAACTAATTTCAAGTTTGTTCATTAAACTTTACACTGCAGTTTAATTCCTTCTGATTCATATTTGAATTTTTAGGAACAATTTTTAATTTAATTTACTCCTTTATTAACCAATCACACAAATTCACATGCACTTATTTAGTAAATGGTACATATTTCACAAACAAGATGAAATGATTTAAATATTGAACATAGTCAACCCAACTTTGGTGCTAATTCAGAAGGAATACGTTTTAGCACTATACAACAATATTATTATTCTTTAGAAATCAGTGCTGTCCCCAATTTGCCATCACTAATTAGTATGCAAATTAACTGAGCCACTGTGTAAAACGAAATTCAGCAAATGATCTCCAATCAAAGTCCTACTTCCGCAAATGTATGCGTTTGTTTTTTCTAATTTTGCTATACCATCAGAAAATTTATCACCAGCATGCCTTCAAGAATACGATGGCACCAAGAGAAACAGGGCAAATAGGAAGAGGGAGGGGACAAAATTTATCCCCAGAATGCCGTAGTGTCGTGTGTCTCCAATGAGAGGTTCTCGTATGCGGTAGAAAATTGCGGGATGTGTAGAGCATTTTCCTTTCTTTGCTAGTGAAGGTTCCCATATGCGGCTGAATGGGGTCAGGAGGTGATTACCATTTTGACTCCATTTCTACTGCAAAGTCCAATAATCTACGACCCGTCTTCTCAAGCATCCGAGCCTGCTGTTGACTAGCCTTGCTCTGTATGCGAGTCTCCTTTGGTAGTGATTGAAGGATACCAAGAAACAAAGGGGCCACTCGGGTTGTAGACGTTGAAACTCTTATTTTTATCTAGTCAAAATTAAATTATATCATTTGAGAAAATACAGCTTGGTCTGGCTGCTGGTCTAGCGAGCCTTCCTAGCCGCCTAGAGTGCAGCCTGCCTGCTAAAGACCGTAACGTAAGTAACTCAGTGCTCCATACGGGGGAAATGAAAGCAGAATTCATTCGTATCCTCCCACATGTTCAATCTTTTTTTAGCGGTTTCCCCAGTGGTTTGACTCATTTGAAGTTTAAAAATATTTTCTAATAGTTTAAAAGCATTTTCTAATTGGTTTAGCTTGTCTACAATGACAGAGAAAATAAAAGATCCTACAAGTTGGATTATTTCAATTTGATTCGTTATTCAGTATTGTTCAGGATTTGATTTGGATCAGAGGAATAGCTAAATGTTAGAAGAGAAAATTGCTTTTGAAATTTTGTTTTACAGTTAGTTTGAGCATTAATATTGTGCTCTAGTTGAAAACCAGTTGCAAAAGCCTATCAAATTATTTTGAGAACTCGAAATTTTGGCTTTGAAGATCAGGGGCAACGTGGAATGAATTTGGCTTTTTACAAAATCATTTAGAGCCTTGTATATTGAGTGAGTCTAATACGAGACATGTTACATCTGAGCACGAGACGTGACATTGAATAATTCAATTTGGGATAATTTGTGTTTCTATGGACAATGGCTGTGTGATATAGCCAACGAATTGGAGAATTAATGTCCCATAAATAGTAAATATATCACAAACAAGATGCAATGATTTAAATATTTAACATAGACAAATTAGGTGTACGTAATGACGGATAAATAGTTCACAAATTACAGTCACTTTAAGTATATTACATACTTGAAATTAAGAATCATATAGAATATATGTTCATATTATTCAAACCGATGATCAACAACTTGGAAAGTATTTTTACCAAGTAGTTAAACCAATGAACAGCCCTTGTTTAGTCCTTTAACTTCTTTCCTTTGCACGCCAGTCCAAGTACTTTTATTTTGGCGCCAATTTAGTTCTTCCTCGGTGGCTCTGCTAAAAACGGAACCTTCTTCACCATTGCTGATCGATCCCGTCAAGGGACATTTTTGTTTTATTTTATTTTGAAAATTATTAAATTTATTAAAAAATAAATTTTGAAATCTTAATTTAAACTGATAAATGGGATAAATAGGTCAACATGAACATAACACGATAATGAATAAATTAACACGAACATAACATTATTGATAAATGTGTTAGGCTAGAGTTGAAACTTCTACAAAGGGGCCACCTTCAATAGAAAATTGGTTTTTCTGTTGACCTGTGAACCGATTTGGAGTAATTAATAAAGCTCATCAGTGTCAAACTGTTTTGAGTATTGAAAAATCTGTTTTCTTACCAATCCAATGTACCTGGTTTTTTGTCTTTGTATTTTTTCTTTTCGATAAATTTTATAAGGCAAATACCCACCATTCAATTAAGATAAAGCTAATTTTTCTTTGTTTCTTTTGGTTAATTCTTATTCATTTCCGTTTTGTATTAATTGTGCTAATGTCAAATAACTTGTCATTTTTTCCCCTTCATTTTAAATTTCAATTTTTGTCTTGTGGATTTGGCAAATTGCAAGAGGATTCAATATTTCTCATCCTTTTTACTTAATTCTCAAAAATATCTAATTTTGCTAATTTTCTTGTATTATCATAAAATTTTTTCTACATTTATTGTTAAAAGTTTGTTAATTATTGTAGAGGTTCAATTATGACATCATAGTTATCGTTTAGATCTTATTTTGTTATTCCGATTTTTTTCCCTTGTGCCAAAGCGATTAAATTTATTTCAAATTTTATTTTGTTAATAATTTCATTGCTAAATTTTGAATTTACTATCTAAGTGAAAACTATTTGCCTTCACTTCAATTTCACGAAAGCTATATATTGTCAATTTTTATTTATTTCATTAGATAGTTTGTGGTTCGTTGTGTATCTAAGATATTAATTTATCTCATCTATTAAGTGCTCAACATATTCACTTAGTGTCTGATTCAATGTGCTCTATAAATTGTTCTATAAATTCTTACATCACTTAGTATTTCTTGCGAATACTTCTCCATCCAAACCATGCTAATTTTATCAATTTCCTAGGACATCAAATTACCTGGGCTATCGCAGGATGACTAGAGCAAACAAAGAGCAGAGACAAAAAATTCTTAGATGGATTCGGTTTACGATCTTATTGTATCCATGTATTCTATAAGCATTAAATACACACACGTATAGACATATGTATATACGAGCTCATCTATACAATAAATCGTTCTGGATATGTACATGCTTTCTTTCACTGACAACTATATCTGCTCCCAATTTTAACTAAAGTGTCTATTTAATATTGTGGGCCTAATTCCAGTCGGCCAATTTCTTGGGCTTGGTCTACAATACTTTTCACAGCTGGTCATGTTTCCAACAGCCTCATCAGTATGTAGGCTACCTTTGTAGATGAATTTTGATCCAATTTTGACAGAAGCGTCTAGTTACTATTGTGGGCCTCATCCAATTGTCTACATTCTTTTCACAGAGGTCATTAGGCCACCTTAGCAGATGAATTTTTATCCAACTTTGACGAAAGCGTCTACTTATTATTGTGGGCTTAATTCCCATGGCCAATTTCATGGTCTACAATCCTTTTCGCAGAAGCCTCGTTAATATGTAGGCCCCATTTGTAGATGGATTTTGAGACTTGTATTCCATAGGCGTTATAGATATTTCAAGTGAAGCTTCGGCATGGCCCAACATTTTTACCACTTCTTTCTTTTTTCCAGATTTATAGATGATAAAATGATTATATTTCACGTAATTCAAGTGCTTGATGTCCACTTAGTGCACACTATAAAGAAGACTTTGTATGATACTTGTATTTTTATCAAGTGATATTTCGTGCATGATTAAATTGATTTACCCCAGTTAATCTTAACATTAGTGAGAAGCTTTTACGTAGCAGCTTTCACGAAGTTAAATTAAAAAAAATTATTTTTGATAGATATTCAATAGCACTTTAATAATTGAAGTGAAAAAAATTAAATTGTAAAAATTACATAATGACCAAAGGAATTTTAAGTATGCTGCTCGTCTGCTATGTATAATATCACCTGCCATGTACAATATTGTCATTATTTTCAAGTATAATAAAAAAAATACCTACAGTGTACCCAAATTATGGTCCATTATTATTGACAACGAAAAAATCTCCTCAAGATTTCACGAGAAAGAAGCAATTAAGAAGAAATTTCATTAATTAAAAGAATTTTAAAGTCGCTTCCTATTTGCCCATTGCCTTAACACACACCCCCTCCCCCCACCAAAAAAAAAAAAAGTAGAATAAAATGAGTTTCTATCTTCAGTAGCCCAAAAATTTTTAAATTTCATTATTTACACTTTAAAGTTCAATACATATGCCATTTTAAGAAGAAATTTTTCTAACACTACTAAAGTCAAATAAATATAATAATTTTGGTTGATAAATTTAAGCTACAAGTTACTTAAAAATATATTAACATTCTGCATGTTTAAGATTGCCTTGCCCCCAACTTTGTTGATAGATTTAAGCTACAAATTCTGATATTACACTCAGCGTCTTTTGTTTTCTGTGTACTTTTCCACTCGATGTAATACATTCTTTAGCTTAAAAAAATAATAATAGAAACAAAAAAAGAATATTAATCTTTTTGCAGTGAATCTTCTTCCTCTTTCACTTCCCAAATAAAAGATGAAAAATGCTTTACCTGAAAATGGATCCTAAAATAATATTAATATTTTTTTATGTTTAAATTAATAAATCTATACACTTAACTTACATTCATATGTTTTTGAATTATAAAGTTTTTAATTTTCCTTCAAAAACAGCAAATTCTACAAATAATAATTTTTTATTTTAGAACATAAAATGTGTAAAGTATGAATTTATAAAAATAGCAAAGATAAAAATATTATCAAATAAAGACAAACAAAGATAAAATGAAAACTCTATTCACGTTTAATTTCAATGTGAATTAAGCCCATGCTCTGGCCACAATCCCAATATGTTGAAACAACCAAAAGCCCAAAGAAATGAAAGACCAAACAACCTAGCAAGTAAGAGAAAAAAATCTAGAACTAACACGTGGTATAATGTGAGGAGAATGAATAGTTGCCGAAGTGCTTTTTTATATACTAGTTAGATACTAGATATATACTTTTCACCTCATGAGTACACTTATATTTTTCATTTATTGTTTTCTTCAATTTCAATTTCTCAAATTTTTATCACAAAAGGGTGCTACAATAATACATTTTTAAAATCACTCATAAAATTAAATATGAAATTATTAACCAACATTTTTTCCCTTGATAATCAAATTCACTTGCACAACCATTAAATAAAATCATGTTTAAATTAACTATTTCATTTCTCTTCAAAAACAAAAGATAAAATCTCGTCATTCCTTCATCTTCTCACGGAGTTACTAAGGTAGAGTTATCTTTGTAAAATTGTAATTATACCCACATTCCTTCATTATGTTTAAAAATATAGTTTTATTCTATTTTAATTTATTTCAGAAAATTTTTGATAGTACAATGCAATTAATGTGAGTTTCTATAATCAAATCTACCTCCACCACTCCAATATCTTGTTTGATTTGGGCTTTCTTTTTACGTAATAGAAATTGATAATTTGTTCTTCGATAAGGTGGCAAAAAGCATGAAATACAATAGCAAAATATGATTCTAAAAAGATTCTTTATTAGTGCTTTGCATGAATTAAAAAGTTTGTCTTGAATCTACTGCATACGACATGCATACATACATATACACATACAAACACAAGCACACACACATATATATGTCACACACAGAGAGACATGTGTATGTATGTGGTGTTTTTATCTATACGTATGCATACATGTATGTATGTATGTGTGTGTGGATATATGCGTACATATATGTAAGTATGTGTATACGTATTTGTATATGGACACGCACAACTCCAATCCAGGCCAATTCATGAATAAAATGTGACCAATTAAACAATAAACAAAACTACTTGTTACAAATAACATGTTGTTGCATCAATGTTGACTAATATAGTTAACAATTGGGTTGTTTCTCACTCTAGGGTAGCATGTCTAATTGAAAGGCATATGATGGGATGATTAGATGCCTGGATTTCTCTTTTTCTGACAAATTTATATCTTGTAAATTACAATTTTAATTACTTACTATATAGTGATGGATCTAAAGTGGGGGCCCTGGGGGCATGGACCCCCACTGCCTCCCCATAAATTACTTTGGTATCCATAAATTTTAAACATATTTTCTAGAGTGCTCGAACTCCCCTTAAACTCCTCTTGATGTCCAGCATGTTCATCCTTTTGTTTCCTTTCTGGTTCCCCTAATTTCCCTCCCAGAAGAACCCTCTCTCCTTGGTCCCCCCAATTTCCCTCCTAACTCCTAGCTCCCAATTTCCCTAACAGCTCCCAAAATGAGAAGGTTGTAGACCGTTATCAAAAGATGAAAACTCATCATGAGCAATTGTAAATGGTTTGGTTTACTTTTTGAAATAAATTTACTGTTCATTAGTAATTTTGAATATGATTTCAATTATGTTTTATGTGGAATATATGCATTATTTTTACTTGTTATGTGAGTATTGATGTTCTTTTGTTTTAAAAAAAAAAGTAAAAGAGAAAACTAATAAATTTTAATGTTGCTTTTGCATTCACTAACAATTTTTTTTGCTCTGCCACTGTTTCTATATGATTAAGAGTTATGTATGTTGGCCATAATGTTTATTAATATATTTAATGAAAAATATCTCCTATTAACAAAAAGCTCTTGAGATGACAAAAATATTTGTGTTCAATTTATTTAGAATTTACTTTTAAAATCATTTGTAATTTTACATTAGAACTTAGAAGGAAAATTTTATCATAAGCACTAAAACAACTTTGTTCACTAATAAAAACAAGTTTTGTAGGAGGTCTTGAGGGGATCGTGAATATAAGGGATTTTTTTTTTCTTTTTCTGGAAGAAGGCACATGCATTGTACGTGGTGGCCTTCTGCAAAGTAGAAGAATTAAATAAATTGATTGAATACATTTATTTATATGTAGCGAACGGAATAGTATGCAATGCTAAAGTAGCGAACGGAACTGCCAAAGCAATTAATAGTGGTGAATTCATCTGTAAATTTGACCGAAAACTTTACAGATTTACCTTTTATTTCCTTTCCAGTTAACTCTTCCAGATTATTTCCTTTCCAATTAATTCTTCCAATCTATTCCTTTTCCAGTTAACTCTATTTCCTTTCCAGTTAACTCTTCCTGCGGCATACAATTATTTTTATGTTATTCCATTGTTCATATCTAACATTTCATGGTCATCATTTTATTTGATATCACGCTTGATTTTTTGAGTTGAAGTTGATATTTTGTTTGTTAATGGAAGTTGTTGAGTGATTTATGTATCTAATTTTTTTTTTCAGATCTATTTGTTTGTGTATTGGCACTTAATATTGCAGGTCTAGTTTCATTATTTTAAGTATGATTCTTTTTTTTTTTTTTCAAAAGAAATTTCCATGGGCAATTCTTCCATATTGAGCTTCCAAAATCCCTTTGAATGTTGTGTGACCATGCATCAGTCAAATTTTCTTATTTTGTTAACATGACATTCAACTTATACGTTTTCATCTCACATTATGCAAATAGTAACATAGAAGACATAAGCCACACATTGTTTTAGAATTCACACATTAATTTCCATGTTCATTTTCTATTAAGAAACCTTTTTATTTTTTATTTTTTTTTGGATTTTTTAGGCCAAGACATCGACTTTAATTTAAGATGCAACGATTTTTCTTTTCTTATATTATTATCTTCCGTATCCATTTTATTGAATTTTTTTCTTTTATGTTTTCTACATTAATTAAATGGTACGCAGCACCCCAAAATTCAATGGTATTACAAGATTTGTTAGATGTTAAAATTTTTCTTTTATATTCTTCTTCAGCTGTGCATTCTTCTTAAATGCAAAGTTTAAAAGAGAAATGATATTCACACACCTCTTTTAACTTCTTACACCCTTATTTCATTATTTATTAGCACAAAATTTTCACTTGCAACAGTGTGTAAGAAGTTGAAAAGAGTGTGTAACTCTCATTACCCATTCTAAAAATAATACGCATGTAAAGTTCAAGTTTAGTGGAGGGACTCCACATTGGTGTTGAAAAGTTAATACAATGGGGTTTTAAATTGATTTGAGGTCTTCTAACGTGTCACGTTTGCGAATTATTCATATCTAATCAAACATAGTACTTCATTTAGCTAAAGGTCCTAGATTTTTTTTTTTTTTTTTGGCCATGAAATCTTATAAAAAAAATGCATAATTTAGAGATTTTAATCACTTTTTTTCGTATGATGTTAGCAGTTCTCAAAAAGTCTCAAGCACTTCTTCCTTTCATCCAATGCAAAAGAGGGGAAGGAGTGCCTAAGGCTCTTTGAGGAGTGCTAATATCATTTACCATGAGTTTTAACTAGTTTTCTTGCTCCATCAAGGTTAAACTGTTTTGACTCAGACACAATATTTATCAATCAAATGTGATTTTTTACCTTTTTCTTGAAACTTTATACATTAGAAATGGCAAATAAGTCATGATCATCCACATTCTGGCTATTGGGCCGATAAAGCTTCTTTTGTCAAATGTCTTTGACCAAGCAGGAGCGGAGATGCATCTCTCCATTTGAAGATAGGAAAAAGCCCAATCACTTTTCAAACTACCATGGCTGTGTTGATTGCACCCCCTTTCTTTCCGGCCCAATTTATATGCTAGAATCTACCGACTAATGTTTGGGCCGGCGTCATGACTCATGAGTCGAGAAAGAAATTGGAAGCCTCCCAACCGGCTGCTGGCCAAGTCCCAAGTAACTGAAAAAGGAACAGGAGAAGTAGGAAGTTGGCAGGCTGGCGGTTGAATATTCAAGTGTCTTTATTCCTTTCAAGAATGGTGAAATTTGTCATCCAGGAAAATGAATTGGGATAGGTATAGACCAATAAGTTTTTTCAAGTTTACACAAAAGCAAAGTTAGTCTTTATTTGATTTCTAATTTTGATTTATTTGGTCCATTAAATTTGAAAATAATTAATTCAATTTAATATATATGTTTCCACTTCTGACAAAATTTAGTGGAGACTTGACAAAACCTCAATTTTAACCCATTTTGTGAACTATTTTCTTTTTTACCAATTCATTATCCTATTTTTTCAGCCATAGAAAAATAATATGATCGTGGTTCTATTGATGTACTTCCTAATTTTTTTAAAATATTAGACTAAATAACGTTTAATCTTTCTTTTGGTAAGTGGATTAAAAAACAGAAAAGATTCCTGTAGTTCAATTAATTACCCCAATAAGTATTTGAATTTCTATTAGTACCCAATAATCTGAAGATTTGTATGAAGGACTTATCTACTTATGGATATCTAGGTGCGTTCTTATGGAAAGGAAGTAGTTAAAAAGTGAAATGAAATCTCTCCTCTTCCTAAAACGAATTAAAATAGAAGGATGAGATTAATAATTCAGTTGAGCATCCATCATTAAATCTTTATTAATGGGTATAATAGGTAAATCAAATAGAAAGAAGTATCCATAGAAAGACAGCATACCTTTTTTTATAATCGTGTGGATGTAGAATTTTTTGTAGAAAAAGTACATGGATTGCACAACATTTCCTATAAAAATTTAAGCTGTTGTGCATTAATGAACCGTTTTATTCCTAGTACTTTTTCAAGGGAAAAAATAGAACACATAATTTCAAAGCGAGAAAGTAATTGAAACAACTGGCAAGATTTGGATTGAGTTAATAAATATTATAAATGTTACACTTGTTATTTCAATTGACAACTAGAGTTTGAGTCAACAAACACAAAAATATTGTATACAAGTACTGATGCTAACACAAGCCTACAGAGTCTCTCAACATCAGTGAGATATTCATGAGTTTCACAACTTATTCTGAATTCTCAATTTTCTCATGTCTCTGAAAATCAAATTTTCTCTAATTAGTAAGTGAAAACTTCAAATAAAAAAGAAAAAAAAGGACGATCAAAATTAATATCCAGCTCATAAATCAATTAAAATTTGGAAAGTAATTTTGTTGGTTTTTTTTGGGGGGGGGGGGGGGGGGCTGGGGGTGGTTCTTACATATAAGTACATACCTGTCAAATGTCAGGATCTGTTGTGTTCATTCTGGCACCAGGAAATCTATCCTTAATGAGATGCAATTTTCTTTTAATCTCATCCACAGGCATCCGATCATTGGATAACACTACAGAGCATTTGATTCCCACTTTCAAAATTGAAGCAATGCATTGCATCTTTTTCTCATCAGTGTATAGTTCCACTTGTGGAGTAACTTCTCCATTATGATCTCCATTTGAAAGAAGCAATGGATCAATAATCATCAAAACATGTTCAGGCAAAGCTTTTTTAACATAATTGTGCAAATCTAATCCATCCTTGAACATATCATCTGGTGGACTCCTTCCTGTGAACATCTCTAGCAAGAGAATCCCATATGTGTAAACTTCCCCTTGGGTGGATACTTGATGGCCCATTCCGTATTCTGAAATATTTTTTCTCAACTAGTAAATGAATTGATAAATGCTGATACCTCTCACAGATAGAGTGTTAGAATGGAAAGAGCCATTATACATTAAACTATTAGTTCTAACCCATCTCTGACGATTAATCAGCAATTCAAAGTGATTTACATACGACGCTTAACTAGAATTTAAATAAATGTTTGTGTTTTACACTAGAAGAAATTATAAATTAGGAAACTAGTTGTATCTCATCCATCAACAAATTAATCAACAAAGGACCACAAAAAAAAAAAAAAATCACAGATTTGTTTCCCAAGTTGTGTTTTTGCGGATTATTAAAATATATGTTCTTATTAGATTTTTTTAATCAGAAGCAATCTCCACGTGTTGAATTTCACATGAAGTTGTAGCTATAATCATTTTTTAAGGAGGTGAATTCTTTTTTGATATGTGAATTCCTTTATTCAACTTCAATTGAAAAATAGATATTTTAATAAGATGTTTGTCTTCAAGGTACAGTGTCCAGAATTTCGTGTAAAACAAATTAATTGTACTCACAATTGTTAAGCTATGCGGTATATAAATAAGAATACAATGTTTGAAAAAACAAACACGCATACAAGTTTCTTCCTGACTAACGTTAAGAAGAACTTCAACTTTCACCACTGCTGATCAATGAAAATAACTATCCTAGTAAATTTGTTCCGAAATTATGTAACCTTGGTTTGCCGTCTTCAGTTCAGTTACTAAAGCTTTAATACCATTTTTTTTATGGAAGACCAATGCTGACAATTCACATGATATTATTGCATAAACATAACAAACAAAAATTTTACCTGGAGTTGTATAGCCGATTGATCCTCTGATTGAAATAGTACTACTAGTGCCTCGTTCTGAGGAAGTATTTATGGCTTTAGGAAGAAGCCTTGCTATTCCATAGTCACCCACATGAGCAACAAAGTCATTGTTAAGAAGAATGTTACTTGGCTTTATATCACAATGAACAACAGTTATTTCGGTGTGCTTGTGAGGATAATGCAACCCTGAGGCAACATCAATTGCAACATCTAGCCTCTGAAAAAGATTGAGATTTATTGATCCTTTTGCTTGATCAATTGTCTGTCCAGGATGCAACCACAAATCAAGATTTCCATTTTCCATAAACTCAAAAAGTAAGGCCTTGAATTCATTCCCCATAGAATCAAGGCTGGAGGAATAACTTAAAATGGTAACTAGATTTCTATGGCGAATATTTCTTAATGCTCTGCACTCAGCTTTGAAGCTCTTGGAAGCCCCGTGTTTTTGAAGGTCAAGAACTTTTACCACAACAAGTCTATCTCCATGGTGATCTAGCCTGCCTTTAAAAACAACTCCAAAGCTTCCTCTTTCGATTAAGTTCTCTGAAGACAATCTAGAAGTTGTGCGATGGAGCTCATGGTAAGAAACTCTTGAGAGCTTATTGAGTCTATCGACTGTTGTTGACAATGTGGGCAATCCAGCATTTCTTCTATACATCTTGAAGGTCAAGAACTTTTACCACAGCAAGTCTATCTCCATGGTGATCTGCCCTGCCTTTATAAACAACTCCAAAGCTTCCTCTTCCGGTTAAGTTTTCTGAAGAAAATCCAAAAGTTGTCTGTAATACCCCGTCCCACATTGAAAAAGTTAAGTAACTTAAACCAATGTATAAGTTGAGTCTAAGCACTCAAGTCTAACTTGGGATATCCATTTTGGGCTAGCGAGGACGGAGCCCAAAAGTTGGCCTTGGCTGCTCAGACTCTGGTCGCGCGTTGGGCCTGCGAGCTCGGGGCGTGACATTGTGTGATGGAGCTAATGGTAAGAAACTCTTAAAAGCTTATTGAGTCTATTGACTGTTGTGGACAATGTAGGCAATCCAGCATTCTTCTATACATCTTGAAGGTCAGGAACTTTTACCACAGCAAGTCTATCTCCATGGTGATCTAGCCTGCCTTTATAAACAACTCCAAAGCTTCCTTTTCCGATTAAGTTTTCTGAAGAAAATTCAAAAGTTGTGTGATGGAGCTCATGGTAAGAAACTCTTAAAAGCTTATTGAGTCTATCGACTGTTGTAGACAATGTAGGCAATCCAACATTTCTTCTATACATCTTTTGGTGCATCACTGTATATGTGCATCACTGTATAAAATAACAATATACCAAGAATGTCACGCCCCGTGCCCAAGACGTGGCACCCGCCATGCCCTAGGCTAAACTAGGACATAAGGCTAAACCAAAGTGATCATCATCTAATCACAATATAAGTCTCAAAGAATACTAAGATGCCCAAAGGAATCCATTTCATTCATAATAAAAAGATATACAATGTCCAATACATATCTTTCTCCCAATAACAAAAATAGTAGGGAGAAACATGAATACCCTCATCTTACACCAAAAGTATAACTATACATCAAGCTATCAAAAATTACCTCATTCCTATCCTAATCTATCTATGACTATGAGGCCCAAAAGTCCTCCCAGCCATCTTCTACAAAATCGTCACCTGTGAGGTTAGACAAAAGAAGTGAGTGATAAATCACCCAGTACGTAGCAAAAGTTCTCTTTGGGGCTTTCGTTTGTTATTCATACATAGATAATTTCAACCAAAACAAAGCCATTGTCATTCATCACATGTGGTCAAGTTATAAACCATACATATTCAAAATATCACATACCGCGATTCAAAGAACAAGAGCTCAAGTAGTTAGTGGACACATGACCCTGGAATTCTAGTTGTTAACTATAACCCGGTTAACGCGGTTCAAAACAAACTACCACCCGATTGGTTCGGTTCAAGACTAACTATCATCCGGTTAGTACGGTTCAAACAACTTGCTACAATAACTAATTTAAGAAACCTAGTCCCGTCATATAGCCATTTCACATACAAGAGCTCAATCATATGTTCATTCAAACAATTCATTAGACCACAAAACTTGTTTCATAGAAAACCAAAGTAACCAAACGTAAGCCCAACTATATAAAGAAAATATCATCGAATCATTTATCATCATCAAAATGCATTCCCAAAGCAAAGAGAATCAAATACTACTTACCTCAATCCAAGAACTAGTTCAAATAATCAGAATAAGGGTAGACGCCTTCGTCACCTATCATACACGAATAAGACTCGTATTAAATACTAATTCTATTAAGAAACCATAAAAGAGGCGTAAACCTAGCTTAACATGCAAAACGAGAAAGAGAGGCAAAAACTGTACTGACCCGCGGCGTCAGTCGCGGCTCAGCTACAGTACCCAGCCGCGGTACCAGCCGCGGCTCGGGTCAGAGCCACAAAAGGCTCCATCTGCGATCTCATCCGCGGCACGGATGGAACCGTGGATGAGCCCAGAGAGGTAGCCCCAACGAGCCGCGGCTTCATCCGTGGCGCAGATGACACCGCGGATGAGCCCAGCAAGACGACATGCAACCTCTGCAACTCTCAAACCCCAAAATCAAACTTCCTCAACTCAACCCAACATAATCTAACACCAAAATAGCTTCAAATATGGCATAATATGGTAATGGAACACTACATTAACATAATTTATAACATATATCACGAATCACACTCAAATCACACCAAAATCCCCAAGTTCTTATACCCAATCTCCTCAAATGTCAAGAGACTTCAATGTTCACATATATTCACACACTCTAAAGCACAATTATAACTTTTAAAACATAAGACTCAAGGATTCTACCGATTACAACTACCATAGCACCAACATCAAAGAATCACATCTAGGGAAATGAATTAGCTTTGGAAAGAGGGAGGATTACCTTGGTTATAAGTTTCAAAATAGCACCTCTCACTTGCCTCCCCTTGAAGACCAAGTTCTTCACCACTTTCTTCTAGTAAGAGAAAAAGGAATAGATAGATTCTTTAGAGATATGGGGGAGAAGGCTAATTGGAAGAGAAGAGGAGAAAGCAAATATTACAAGAGAAAGATAGCCCTAGCAATTTGGGGGAAGGATTTCAAATTTATCAAAATTGCTCATAAGCCCCTCAAGGTCCATATTATCACAAAGAATCAGAACCATTACAAGTAAAACTGAGGATAACAGTATAATGATCTTGAGCTTCGACTTTTTCTTTTCCTTGATCACAGGACAAGGTGGGAAATCCAATTTGGGAATGCCTCCGCAAATTTTTTTGTTTCCAATTAATGTTATTTGGCTTACATTGCCGAAAATTCCTGTAGTTGGTACCTCACCATAAAGGTCATTATACGAAAGGTTCAAATACCTCAAATATTGAAGTTTCTCAAGGTCTCTTGATATTTGTCCAGTCAAGTTGTTACTTGAAAGGTGTGATTGCAATGTTGCGTTGAATACATCCTTGGCCTATTCATTTGCATTCAACTATATATACCTTTCTTGACCCATTCATGAATAGGTTTCGGTTTTGACAATAAAAAAAAAAAAAATTGCCGACTGATTGCTTTTTACGGCATGACATGCATGTTGTGTTTTACCTGATTGGCGTATGATTGCTTGGTGAAGCTTTATTTCATGCATGTTGTGTCCATATGAATATGTAATTAGATTATTGGATTAGTTTATTTATTATCGTCAAACATTGTCTCTCTGTTTTTTTTTTTTTTTTTTGATATACAAAATTATTGGATTAAGACATGGTTTTATTCATTATAGGACCGAGGCAAATATAAGATTAAGAAACTAATTTTTCGGATTATAATTAGGCTATATAATAAATTTGTTTAAAATTGTAAATTGTAATTTTAATCTCATTAGTTTGTATAAAGCCATGATAAACATTTCTTCCGTTGACCTCTTCGCATTAACCGTCTCTGGCACTATGGTTAATACTTGAAGGCCCATTCCATACTCTGAAAATTTTCTTTTGGCAATTAGAAAATCAATTTTATGGCTCTTATTTAAGTTTGGATGAATGCACATATACACACACAAACATATGTATACACTTACTTCAAATAAATACTGCTGTCAGTACTTGTTACACTTCCTTCTTATGGTATATACTAGCAACAATGCCGTGCTGCATGGGTAGCAAATGAAATGACAAAAGAAAAAAAAATTTAAACTATATTCATTTCTTAAAAGATTAGCATATGATACTTAAAACTGATCATTGGACTTTCAATTATTACACACCATCAAATTAGTAATGAGCCAGAGAGAGTCTTCATTCAAGTTTTGTGAACACAAAAGGCTTGAGTAAAGAGAACCAATTTCTTAAGAATTGAAATCATGAAATTCAGCTTTGGAAGTGTAAAATAATTAGAATCGTTTTAACAATATTTATACTTAGTAGAAAACATTTTATTGGGTTATTTCGATTTTGATTAAAAAGAGAAACAACACCCCGTGAAATAGTGTGTACTAGAGACCTTGTCTAACATGGGTTCCACATTACACTTGGCCGTCATAGAAACAAACATACTCCCAAAATTTAAATTGTGTTTTCAAATGATAATATAAATGATTTATTCAGTCCATCTTTTGATTTATATACTCTTATTATTCGGATTCGATATTTTTATACGAAAACTAGAAATCTTATAACCTATGAATAAATCTCAAACACTCAGCCTGCTGTTGACTAGGCTTGCTCTGCATGCAGGTCTCCTTTGGTAGTAATTCAAGAATACCGAGAAATAAAAGGCCACTTTAGATAAGGTTGTAGACGTTGAAAATCTTATTTTATCTAGTCAAAATTAAATTATATCATTTGAGAAAATACAGTTTTGTGGTTTGACTCATTTGAAGTTTGAAAATATTTTCTAGTAGTTTAAAACATTTTCTAATTTGTGTAGTTTGTCCAGAATGACAATAAAAGATCCCACGAGTTCGATGTTTTCCATTTGATTATTTATTCAGGATTGTTAAGGAATTGAATTTGGATCTGTCACGCCTCGTGCCTGAGACGTGGCACCCACTATGCCCTAAGCTAAGCTAGGACACAAGGCTAAACTAAGACAAATTATCCTCTAATCACAATATAAAGCTCAATGGATGCTAAAGATGCCCAAAGAAATACATTTCATTCATAGTCAAAAGATATACAATATCCATTACATTTTCTTTTCCCCAATAACACAAAAATAGTTGGGAAACATGTATAACCTAATCTATACAAAAAATATGGCTATACATCAATGCTATAAAAAATAATCTCATTCATGTCTAACCTATCTATGACTATGAGGTCCAAAAGTCTCCCCAGTCACCTTCTACAAATTCATCACCTGCGAGGTTAAATAAAGGGGTGAGTGATATAATCACCCAGTAAGTAGCAAAAGTTCTCTTTGGGGCTTTAGTTTGTTATTCATGCATAGGTAAATTTCTAAATCAAAATCAAAGTCATAGTCATTCATAACACGTGGTCCATTTACACACGGTACAAATTCAAAGCATCACATAATGCGATTCAAAATAAAGAAAGCTCAAGTAGTTAGCGAACACATAACCCTAGAATTCTAGTTGTTAACTATAACTCGGTTAACGCGGTCCAAAACCAACTATCACCCGGTTAGTCCGGTTCAAGACTAACTATCACCTGGTTAGTACGGTTCAAATATTTAACTATAACACCAAATTAAGAACTAGTCCCGTCACAAATCCATTTCACATACAAGAGCTCAAGCATATGTTCATTCAAATGATTATTTAGACCACATATACTCATTTCATAGTCAAAGCCAATGTAACCAAATGTAAGCCCATTTATATAGAGAAAATATCATTCGAATCATTTATCCTCATCAAAGTGCATTTCCAAAAGCAAAGAGAATCAAATACTACTTACCTCGATCCAAAGATTAATTTAGGTAATCCGAGTAGGGATAAGTCTCTTCGTCACCTATAATGCACGAATAACACCCAAATCATACTCTAATTCCATCAAAGAAGCATAACCAACTTAATTCTCTACTCAAAATGACAGAAGAAACAACCTCCCAGGAAACAAAACGATCCGCGAGTGGGATCTCTTGATCCGCGCCCGCGGATCGAGGTGCATCCGCAGATGGCGAGCCGCGGGTGAACAGTGACGAGCCAGGGCCACGGCTTGATCCGCGCCACGGATTGGCCCAGACACTGAGCCCGATCATCCGCAGTTCCATCCGCAGCGCGGATGGGGCTGTGGATGGCACCAGAAACAGCCCAGAAACGACCTGCAACTTCTCAAACACACACCCAACACTATTTATCTTCTTCTGGCTCTACCCAAGCAACAAAACAACCTCAAAATGACATAATAAGGCAAAAAAGTACTATCTCAACACAACATACAACACATATCATGGATTAACCTCAAAGATCACACAAAATTTCCCAAGATCTTATACCTATATTTCATCAAATGTCAAGGGACTCCAATACCCACATATCACATACTCTATAGCACAAGCATGACTCTTAAAAGCATAAGACTCAAGGATTCTACTAATTACAACTACCATTCCTATCAAAATCAAAGAATCACAACTAGAGAAATGAATTAGACTTGGAAAGAGGGAGGATTACCTTGGTTAAAATTGAAAGAATAAAAGGGGCCTTTGCTTGCTTCCTTTGGGGGGTTGTGCCCTTCAATGTTCTCTTCAAATGGAAAGAGAGGAAAACCTTTAGAGAGTGTGAGAAAAACTTGGGAGAGGAAGAAGAGAAAATGGTAAGAACCCTAAGTCTTTGGGGATAAAATCAATTTGACAAAACTTGTATCTAAGTCCTTCAAAGTTTTCTAATCTACTAAATGGCCCAAAGGGTAAAAATTACATATATGCCCATGAAGGGCCCTATTATTACAGGATCAAAGGAGTAGCTTAATGATCAAAGGGAAATTGGCTTTTGAAATTTAGTTTTATAGTTAGTTCGAGCGTTAGTATTGTGCTGTAGTTGAAAACCAGTTGCAAAAGCCTATAAAATTATTTTGAGAACTCAAGTTTTTGGGTTTGAAGATCAGTGGCAAGGTGGAATAAATTTGGCCTTTTACCAAATCATGAAGTTCTCACGTAGCTATGTCATCAGTCATACAAAGCAGCAATATCAGTGCCATTAACTTCAGCTGCAACTGTTTTTGGTCTGTTAATTCCAATTAACAAATGTATCACAAGCTATAGAGTTTTTATCGATAAAACCATTATAGTATCTGGCTGAAACACACAAGAAAAAAGCAAAAAAATGAATAAATGAAAGTTGAAGAAATTTTCAACTGCTTCTCTAATTAGCTGTGCTTTACTGCGACTTCAAAATTTTCATTGGAAGTATGTTAAAGGTTTATCTTGTTTTCCCTTTCTAATCTCAAATGCCAAATTTAGTTAACAGTTGATGGTCAATTTAATTTCTTTTAATACCCAAGAATTTGAAAGTTGTACGAGGATTTCTCTATTTGGGGATGTCTATTTGCTTCCTTAGGAAAAGGACGCAGTTAAAAACTAAGTTTAGCATCTATCTCTAAGTCTTGATCGCTATTAGATATTTACATTATTCATTTTGGTTTATCCTAATAATGTAAATTAAATAAGACTCTACCATCCAACAATTCAGCATTTCCATCTTTTTTATTTAATGGGTACAATCGGTAAATTAAAGTAGGAAGAGAAATTCACATAAAGACATCAAACCACTTTTATAATAGTATAACACAGATGTAGATTTTTTGTGGTAAAAGTACATGGGTTGTATATCATTTCCTATAAAAATCTAAGTTGTTGTGCATTAATTTGCATTTTTACTCCTAGGAAGTTTTTCAAGTGAAAAAGAATAGAACATCTAATTTCAAAGTGAAAAACGAATTGAAAGGAAGCTATACAATACAATAGGCAACTCTACATTGAGTTCATAATACACATTTTAACTGCTACACTCGTTATTACAATTGACAAGGAGCGTTTGATTCAAGCCAACAAGCACAAAAATATTTATGCACAACAAATGCAAAAAAAAAAAAAAAAGCTGTATAATATATTGGTTCAGATGCTAACATCGAGCCTACATATCTTCTCAACATCATTGAGATATTCTTGAGTTTCACAACAATTTTATTCTGAATTTTCAATTTGTCGTGTTGCTGAAAATCAAGATTCCTCTAATTAGTAAGTAAAAACTTCAAAGAACATTAAAAGAAAGAAAGAAAAAGATTAATATCAAACTCATAGATTTGGAAAAAAATCCTTTTTTTTTGTGGGTGCTGTGTTTTTTTTTCTTTTGGGGGGGGTGTTTGTTGTTCATGACATATACGTACATACCTCTTAAACATCAAGATCTGTTGTGTTCATTCTGGCACCAAGAAATCTATCCTTGATGCGATGCAATTTTCTTTCAATCTCATCCATAGGCATCCGATCATCTGGTAATGTTGCAGAGCATTTGATTCCAATTTTCAAAATTGAAGCAACGCATTTTATCGTTTTGTCATCATTGCACAGTTCCAGTTGTGTAGTAGCTTCCCCGTTATCATCTCCATTTGAAAGAAGTGATGGATCAATAACCATGAAAACATGTTCAGGCAAAGCTCTTTTAACATAGTTATGCAGATCCAAGCCATCTTTGAACATATCATCCATTGGCCTCTTTCCTGTGAACATCTCTAGCAAGAGAATCCCATATGCGTAAACATCCCCTTGGGTCGATACCTGATGGCCTATTCCGTACTCTGAAATATTTTTTCTCAGTTAGTAAACAAATTTACTTATGAATCTTACCAAAGATTTAAATAAATGTTTGTGCTTTAGACTACAAGAAATTATAGATTTGGAAATTAGTTGTACTCTTTAGTTGCTTTTCTCATCGATCAACAAATGAATCAAGAAAGGAGAAAGGATCATGCAATCAAGAGTAATGTCCAAGTATTGAATTTCATATGAATTGTAGATATAATTTTTTTTTTTGAAGGAGTTATGATAATTTCTTATATGTGAATTCTTTCATTCAACTTCAGTTCGAAACTTGATATTTTAATACGATTTTTGTCTCCAAGGTGCAATTGTTAGAATTTCGTGTAAAATAGATTATCTGTATTCACAATTGTTAGGCTCTATCGTTGGTAAATTAAGCATGAAATGTTTGGGTAAAACAAACGCACACACATTTGTCCTGACTTACGCAATTATGTTGAGAAAATTTTGTAACCTTGGTATAGTGATTGAAGTTTAAATGTAAATTTATGTTGAAGATTAATTCTGACAATTCACATGATAATATTGCCTAAACATAATAGAAATATTACCTGGAGCTGCATAGCCTATTGATCCTTTGATTGAAACAGTACTGCTAGTCCCTTGTTCCAAGGTAGTTTTGTTGGTCTTAGGAAGAAGCCTTGCTAGTCCAAAATCACCCACATGAGCAACAAGGTCATTGTCAAGAAGAATGTTACTTGGTTTTACATCACAATGAACAACTGTTGTTTCACTTTGGTTGTGAAGATAATGCAACGCAGAGGCAACATCAATTGCAATATTTAGTCTCTGAAAAAGATTGAGCTTTCTACATTTTGTTGTCTGATCAGTTGTCTCTCCAGGACGCAACCACAAATCAAGATTTCCATTTTCCATAAACTCATAGACTAGCGCATTGAATTCATGCCCCATGGAATCAAGGCTGGAGCAATAGCTTAAAATGGAAACTAGATTCCGATGGCGAATGTTTCTTAATGCTTTGCATTCAGCTTTGAAGCTCTTGGAAGCCCCGTGCTTTTGAAGGTCAAGAACTTTAATTGCAACAAGCCTCTCTCCATGTTGATCTAGCCTTCCTTTATAAACAACTCCAAAACTTCCTCCTCCAATTAAGTTTTCTGGAGAAAATCCGGAAGTTGCACGATGGAGCTGATGGTAAGAAACTCTTAAGAGTTTATTGAGTCTATCGACTGTTGTGGGCACCATAGGCAAACCAGTATTTCTTCTATACATCTTTTGGCGCATCATTATATAAAACAACATTATACCAAGAACCAAAACTATTACAGGTAAAACTGTGGATAATAGTACAATGATCTTAAGCTTTTGCCTTTTCTTTTCCTTGATCACAGGGCAAGGTGGGAAATCCAATTCGGGAATGCCTCCACAAAATTTGTTGTTTCCGATCAAAGTTATTTGGCTTGCATTCCCAAAAATTCCAGTAGTTGGTACCTCACCATAAAGGTCATTGTATGAAAGGTTCAAATACACCAAGTACTGAAGTTTCTCAAGGCCTCTTGGTATTTGTCCAGTCAAGTTGTTACTTGAGAGGTCTAATTCTTGGAGGCCTCTCAAAGAAGCCAATTTTGAGGGGATCGTCCCTTGGAAAAAGTTGTCTTGCATTTCAAGATTCTCCAAACTCAAACAATCAACAAGTGATAAGGGTATTTCTCCAGAAAATTTGTTGTAGGCTAAGGAGAACCTGACCAAGTGTGTCAGCTTTCCTACTTCAAGAGGCAGAGAACCACTAAATGTGTTATGCTTTAAGTTCAAATGTACTAATGAGGTGTGCATGTCAAAAAATTGTGGTGGTATAACACCACTAAGGTTATTTATAGATACATCCAGATATTGCAAGTATCGGCAGTTCATAAAGATATTGCCAAATATGTTGCTGCCTTCAAAAAAATTGTCTCCTAATTCCAGATCGTATAGGGTGGTAATATTACATATGGTAGGCAAAATTTCTCCTGACAACCCGTTTCGCTGCAGATACAAATATTGCAAGTTTTCAAATTTACCAAAATCACTTGGTATGACTCCTGAGATGGAGTTCCACGACATATCAAAGAAAATTAGATTGGCAAAATTTCCAAGTCCTTCTGGAAGAGTTCCTGAAATTTGATTTCCTCCTAAGTATAATTCAGTAATTTCATATGATAGGTTTGCCATGAACTTTGGTACTTCTCCACCAAAATTATTATCGTCCAAGCCAATAATCCTTAGATTACTATTGTTTGTTAATGATAAAATGAAACTCAAGTCTCCTGTAGAATTGCTTCCCAAGCGATTCCAAGAAAGTGATAGAAACCGAAGGTTTGATAGATCTCCCAAATTTGTTGGAACTTGCCCTTCAAACTTATTGTTAGGAAGGTCAAGTGACTCAAGCCTAGAAGCGTTGGTGATGGAAACTGGAATTTTGCCATTGAAGTTGTTTAACCCAATTTCTAGGTATTGCAGATTTGGTAGGATAAGACCTATGTTGGTTGGAAGTTTTCCATGAAAAGAATTATCTGCTATCGAAATCAAACAGAGAGATGAAATGTTATAAACTGAGGCAGGGATCGTACCAGATAGTTTATTTACTCCAACTCCAAATTTATATAAATTTGTTAGCAAGCCGATCTCCTTGGGCATATTGCCCTCTAAATTGTTATATGCAAGAAACAGAATTGTCAGTGTTGATAAATTTCCGACGGAGGAAGGAATCTCTCCTGTCAAATTGTTGAGGGAAAGAGAGAGATTTTCAAGCTTCTTCATATTGGTTAGCTCAATAGGGACTTTTGCCTTCAAGTTTGTTCCATCTGTTAGGGCTAATGCTTAATATATTTGAGCAGTTACTCAGGACTAACAGGGTATCTTTCCACTCAATATGTTATTATGACAGGTTAAGAAACCTTAGACGGAACAGATGACCAATCTCTTCGTGGAATTTCACCATGGAAACTGATTTTCCTCCAGATGGATGGATTTCAAGAAGCTGAGATTTCCTATATGAGGAGATATGGATTGCCAGACAAACTCTTACCTATTAGATTCAAGGCTGTGACCCTCTGATGTCGATTGCCACATCTGACTCCTTCGCCATTGGCAATGGTGTTGTGAATGGTTCCATGAGTTCAGCATTCCAGAGAGGATCATATATTTGACTCTTGAATTCAAGCAAAGCAAGTTGATCGGTCTCATTGTTAAGTCTATTAGCAGCTGAAACATGGTTTATTGACAGATTCAAGGCAACTAGAACTAGAAACATGAGCAAAACTTTTGCTGATGTTGATGATGGCCGAGATCCGGAAGAAGTTGGAACTTGAAGCTGCATTTTTCTGAGTGAAAGAGTGATTAATTTGCAACAATTGATGATTCAGTGTGGTTAATTTGTGTTTTATTCTGAAAACGGTTCACCAATACTACATCTTGTATAACCAAACCATGGTAGAATTAAGACCTGAAATTCTACCCATGTTAGTGCTTGTCATAATTATTTGGGAAGAATAATTTCAAAACACTCATAAAAGTAAAGTTTTGAATATCACATAAAGAATCCTTAGTTGGATAAATTGACTATAAATAGCACCCTCATATACAAGGAATAATTTAAAAACCTCTTTTGAAGTATTTAAAAATTGCAAACAGTAACTTTTAGTTGGGTCACGGAAAAAGAAAAGGCAAGATAGAAAAAGAAGAGAGTGAGTAGTACACGCGAGAGGTGTGGAGGAGAGGAGAAGAAAGGACCACTTTCAGACCGGGGCACAATGAGATATGGAGTTTTGGGGCCCATAAAAAAAAAAATCCAAAAACAACAAAACACCAAAAAACCGTCTGCAATTTTTGTTTTCAGGACGGGCCCCAATATTTATGTTTCTCTTTTCGATTATTTTCCAAGTTGACAAGTTTCGTGCAAAATCCTTGTTTTTTTAATGCCTGCATAATGCTAATCAAGGGAAGAGATGAGAGAAGTATTTTTTGAAATTTTCTTACGATTTTCTATTTATAAATTATTGCAGGATTACTTTGTGTCGTACTCTAATTCTCTGCTCTCTTTTTTTTTTAATTTTTCTTTTGAACAAAATTGAAAAAACAGATAACTTGATTTTTTCTTCGGTTCCAACGAGGGAGAAGACTTTTGCCGAGATTAGATAATTTTTCCTCTTTGGCTTGTTTCAATTATTTTCCGTCTTTAGAGTTGAAATAGAATTACAAATTTAGGTCTTGAATTATAGATTTCTGTTCTAATGTAGGTTCTGTTATGTAAATTACCATTCTTGAAAAAAGTAGTAAGGCCATCATAGGTTTGAGTGTGTGATTAGTTTCTCAATGAGACTAAAAACATAGCCACGAAGAGAAAGGCTAGGGTCAATTTTTTATTAATTGATGATTGTATCAAGGCAAAGAATTTGCAAATATAATCAACTATAATTGGTTATGTTCTTGTTAACTATGAAATGAACATACGTGACCTAATTGTTATTTGAATAATTTATGGTTTGAGCTATTATTGTATGTGAAATGGATTATGACGGGACTAGTTTATTAAATTTGTGATTGTGATTTAACATTTGAACCATACTAACCGAGTGAAGGTTAGCTTTGAACCGGACCAACCGGGTGAAAGTTAGATTTGAACCGTGTTAACTGGGTCATAGTTTACAATTGGATATCTAGGGTCATTTGTCCACTAATTACTTGAGTTTACAATTGGATATCTAGGGTCATTTGTCCACTAATTACTTGAGTTTACAATTGGATATCTAGGGTCATTTGTTCACTAATTACTTGAGCTCTCATTGAATTGATCTATGATTATACCTAGAATTGTATTTGTTTATGAATTGACCACGTATTTTTATTAATGATGATGAACTATGATTTTGGTAATGAAAAACTACATCTGTGTGTGTAACACTCTTGAGCACCAAGGAGACTTTTTACTACTTACTGGGTGATTATCACTCACCCCATCCTTGTATTTCACAGGTGATGATTTTGTAGAAGAAGATTGGAATTACTTTTTGGACATCTTAATTTGTATCTTTGGGCATTAGATATAGAAGAGATTATTTGTGAGATATTCATTGTATAGCCATATTTTGAATAGCTAGGTTATCATGTGCTTTCCCCAATTATTTTTGTTATGGGGTGATGGAAATGTAAATGGATGACAATTATTTTTGAATGAATGAAATGATACTTTTGGGCTATGTCTGTACATTTGTTAAGTTATGAATTGCTTTAGTGATTGATTCGCTTGGATTAGCCTATTGTTTCTAGTGTAATCTAATGCATGGCGGGTGCTACGTCTCGGGTCACGGGGCGTGACAGTAGAGATCGCTCCAGACTAGTTTATTTACTGGACACCCCTAATTTAGTTAACAATTCCATCTCAGTTGGGCAGATTTCCCTTTAGGATTGTTATTTCCGGAGATTGAGTTCCCTCAATGAGGATATATTTCCTATGGATGAAGGAATCTCTCCTATCAAGTTGTTCCGAGAAAGATAAAGATTTTCAAGCCTCTTCAAATCGGTCAGCTCAATAGGAATTTTTCCTTCGAGTCTGTTGCCCGAATAGCCCAGTGGTTATCAAGTGTGAGCAGTGTCTTATATTAACAAGAATTTCATCATTTATGTGTTGCTTTGCAGGTTAAGAACATATGCATTTTCCACTTTTCACTTCAGTCAACTACTACTAAATTCTAAACAATACCGCCAATCTAAGAATTATATTCAAAGTTAAGAAATTTATTCTAAACAATATCACTCCTGAATTTTCATCCAAATAAAACGAAGAACTATGAAATACTACTGCTAAATAAGATCACCAATGTGAGATGTGGATTCAAACTCCAGATCATCCCATAATTTCAGAGCTCCATTTTTCCCACAAGAGGTAGGACTTACAGTTCTTTAGTTTCGAGGAATAGAGGATGAATTTATATTTCACAAACAAGATGCAATGATTTAAATATTGAAGGATTAGGTTTTAGCACTTTATTCAACAATATTATTATATTTTATAAATCAGTCCCGTCCTAATTTGCGATCACTAATTAAGCATGATATTGAATGGAAAAGACAT
Organism: Mitragyna speciosa; assembly: GCA_024721245.1. Lineage (NCBI taxonomy): Eukaryota > Viridiplantae > Streptophyta > Magnoliopsida > Gentianales > Rubiaceae > Mitragyna > Mitragyna speciosa. The sequence continues at coordinate 5,045,366 of CM045557.1, forward strand.
TTTCCAGCATGGATTATTGGAAATCCATGAATGCTTTTGGGTAGTTACCCTGTGTGTAAAGAACAATTTGTACAAGTTTATACATAATACAAGCTGAAATTTCTGGAAAAAAATTAATCTACAAATTAACTGAGCCACTGTATATAAGCGAAATTCAACAAATAATCTCCAATCAAATGTACGCGCTTTTTTTTTTTTTTCCGTATTTTCCTATACCACCAGAAAATTTATACCCAACATGCCTTCAATAGTACAACGGCACCAAGAGAAATAGGAATGTGGGAGGGGACAAAATTATTGATGGTGATTATGTCCATTAGCGTCGTGTGTCTCTGGGTAGAAAATTTGGGGACGTGTATCGCATTTTCCTTTCTTTGCTAGTGAAGGTTCTCATATGCGGCTTAATGGGCTAGGAGTTGATTACCATTTTGACTCTATTTCTACTGCAAAGTCTACTAATCTACGACCGGTCATCTCAAACACTCGAGCAGGAATCACGTGAGAGAGTATTTGAAGCAGAAAATTTATCCCCAACTTCTTCATGGATACAATGGCACTAAGAGAGAGAGAAATAGCAATGCAGGTGGGGACGAAATCATGATGATTATGTACATTAGCGTCGTGTGTCTTGGGGTAGAAAATTTCGGGACGTGTAGAGCATTTTCCTTTCTTTTCTACAAAAATTCTCCTCTGCGGTTGAATGGGTCAGGAGGTGATTACCATTTTGACTTCATCTCTATTGCTAAAGCCCAAAATCTACTCTCGGTCTTCTCAAATACTTGAGCATTGGCAAAGTGCTGTTGACTTGCCTTGCTCTGCATGCAAGTCTTCTTTGGTAGTAATTGAAGGGTACTAAGGAATAAATGGCCACTTTATATAAGGTTGCAGACGTTGAAAGTCTTATTTTATCTAGTCAAAATTAAATTATATCATTTGAGCTTCGTGGTTTGACTCATTTGAACTTTAAAAATATTTTTTAAAAGCATTTTCTAATTTGTTTAGCTCTAGTTGGACTTTTTTCCATTTCATTTTTATTAAGTATAGTTAAGGAGTTGATTTTGGATAAGAGGAGTCAAACCATTAGTGTTGTGCTCTTGTTGAAATTGTCTTTTGATATTTTGTTTTACAGTTAGTTTCAGCATTGGTGTTGTTCTTTAGTCGAAAATTAGTTGCAAAAAGCTATGCAATTATTTTGAGAATTCGAGTTTTTGTGTTTGAAGATGGTAGCAATGTGGAATAATTTCGGCCTTCTACAAAATCATGAATTTCACCCGTAGCTGTGTCATCAGTCATATAAACAGCAATATGTCAGTGCCATTTGCTTCTGCTACAACTGTTTTTGGTCTGTTAAATCCAATATGCAAATGTATCACAGGCTATAGAATTTTTATTGATAAACCTTTTATAGTGGATGACTGAAACACACACCCACGCGCACACCCATACACACAAAAAAAAGCAAAGAAAAGAAACGTTGAAGAAATAGGTGGTTGGATAGTCAATTGACTCTTTAGATAGCTGAACTCTGCGGGGGGCTTCGAAATTTTCATTTAAAGTATGTTAAGGTTTTATCTTGTTTTCCTTTTCTAATCTCATATGCCAAATTTAGATAACAGTTAAGTGGTCAATTTAATTTCTTTTAGAACAATAGTAGCATCAAAGACGCTGTGATATTCAGTATCAAAGACACCTAATGTAATATGTTACTTTTGGATTAATGCTAACGTAACCTAATTTCATAAGAGTCCTATATTATTGCAACTTACTAAAAAAGTATTTTTCTAAATTAATACTAATTTAATTTAGTTTTAAAAGAATATCATATTATTCCTAACTTACTAAAAAAATCTAAAATTATTTTTAATAAATAAAAAATTAACCATAATTTTTCTTAACAAAAAATGCCATAATTACCACTATTTTTTAATCTAATTAAAACCCTAAATTCCAATAGCATAAACCCTACGTTTTGAATCTTGAACCCTAAATCCTAAATCCTAATTCAAACGTAAATATAAAATCTAGTAATGAAAATGTCAGCCAAAGTTTTTTTTTTCCCTAGGGTCTATGTTGCAATAATTAAAAAAAAAGTAATACTTACGTAAGAAACTGGTATTTCATATTACAGGTAAAATACGAATTAGAGTTTGTAATTGATGATGACTTTTGAATGGTTAAGATTGTCTGTAACTAAAAATTTAGTTACAATCTTTGACAGTGTTATTTTTCTTTCTTTTAATACCCAAAAATTTGTAGAGTTGTATCTATTTGCGTCCTTGAGTAAAGGAAGCGGTTAAAAGCTTAGTGAAGCATCTGTCTCTAAATCTTGATCACTATTGGATATTTACAATATTCATTTCAATATATCCTAAATAAGGTAAATTAAATAAGACTCTACTGTCCAACAATTCAGCACTTCCACTTTTTTATCTCATGGGTACAATAGGTAAATCAAGAGTTATTCACATAAAGACATCAAACCACTTTTATTATGGTATATGTGTAGACTTTTCGTAGTAAAAGCACATGGCTTGTAGATCATTTCCTATAAAAATCTAGGTTGTTGTGCATTAATGCACATTTTTACTCGTAGGAAGTTTTTCAAGTTAAAAAATAGAACACATAATTTCAAATGAAAAATCAATTGAAAGGAAGCTATACAATGCAATAGGCAACTCTGCATTGAGTTCATAACAAACATTTTAACTGCTACACTTATCATTCCAATTGACAACGAGAGTTTGATTCAAGCTAACAAACACAAAAATACTTAAACACAACCAAAAAAAAAAAAAAAAAACTGCATATTATATAGGTCCTGATGCTAACATCGAGCCTACGTAGTGTCTCAACCTCGGTGAGATATTCTCGAGTTTCACAACAATTCTATTATGAATTTTAAATCTGTCATGTTGCTGAAAATCAAGACTCCTGTAATTAGTAAGTGAAAACTGCCGAAGAAAATTTAAAGAAAGAAAGAACAAGATTAATATCGAACTCATAAATCAATTAAAATTTTAAAAAGGACTTTTTTTTTGGGGTTGGGGGGTGTGATACCAAGTCCCTCTATGGGCATTTTAGTAATTTGACTCCATTGGCCAATTTAGTGAATTGTAAAATGAGGAGGGGCTTGTATATAAATTCTTCAAATTGGTTTTCCCCAAATAAGACCTAGGGCATTTTCTTTCTTCTAATTTCTTCTTTCCCCAATTTCTCTCTCTCTCTCTCTCTCTCTCTCTCTCTCTCTCTAATACTCTTAAAATTTTCACATTCTTTGAAGAGGGCATTGAGGGGTTCCTTTCTCATTCTCAAGAGGAAACAAGTAGTAAGAGTCTTGAAGACTATAACCAAGGTAACTTCTCCCTCAAAGCCCACTTTGTTTCCTTTCCTTTGGTTTATGCAAGAACTTAGTAGTGTAGTGGTTGATTGGTGAGTTTTAGGTTGTTTATGTTCTTTTGGTTTGGTATCTTGTGCCTAGTATGTGTTGTGTGTGTGTGTGGGTGAGTTAATGGTGTATTCATGCTAAATGTGGGAGAAGAATTTCGAGGAATGTGTGATTTGTGATTGGGTTTTGTGATTTATGAAGTATACTATGTTTATGTATTGTTTTCTTGTCATATTATGCGACTTTGAAGTTAGTTTGGTGCTAGATTTGTGTTGGATAAAGTTGGAGAGGGTTGGATTGGAGTTTGGGACTGTTGCAGGTTGCAGATCGTGATTGCCTAGGCTCATTCGTGGCTTGTTAGAGGTGGTTTTCTGGTGCCAGCAGCGGCATCAGCCGTGTCGCAGTGCAGCTCGAATGTCTAACTCAAGCTGCAGCACCAGCCGCGTCACGGTTGGGACCGCAGCTACGCTCTGGTGTGAGCCACGGGACGCCATGGATCACATTAGTTTGTGCCCTTTTTGATTTGTTTTGCATTTTATGCTAGATATAAGCCTCAGTTATGACTTCTTGATAGAGTTAAGTATGATTGAGTGTATTATAGGCGACGATGGTATCTACCCTTACTCAGACTATTTGAATTATCACTTGATCGAGATAAATAGTATTTGATTCTCTTTGCCTTTGAAAATGTACTTTGCTAATTATAAAGCTTTGAAATGTTAATTTCTATATAATTGGGCTTGAGTTTGGCTATATTCTTGTTTTACTATGAAATGAGCATATGTGACCTGTCACGCCCCGAGATCGGGACATAACACCGCCGTGATCAGGCTAAGCTGAGTCACAAGACTCAATTGATCAAAGCATCTAACTTACACATCTCAAATATTTCATGTACCAAGCCATTAACAATATCCCAAGTCAAATGATAGCATTAGGTACAAGTACATTATCATCCAATACCATAGTATTGAATACTTCAGATACACAATTTTAGATGCCGAATACAATAACTAGAGTCTTAACCTTACTTAACATAGTACCAGCATAGTCTAAGTAACATAGATAACATAACTACCAAAACCTCACCAGCATACTATTATCTAATCACCTTGAATACCCCAAATGCTAGTACAATCCTCCTCTACAATTCACCTGTCACTGCACAACAAAATGAAAGGGGTGAGTGACAAAATCACTCAGTAAGTGGTAAAAGCATCACCTGGTGGCTTGAAGGTGTTATACATATAACTACGTTCAAAACACTTAATTAATCATTCATATAAGTACGAAGGAACTAGGAAATGCACAACTAGTCACAAATCCAAATCAAGTATCAAAACCGGACAATGCACTTAAACAAAGCATCATCACATTCAAACAAAGGTTCAATTCATTCAAACAAAGCCCTGGATATCCAGTCATTCACTGTAACCCGGTTGCCCGGTCATACTGACTTTTCCCCGGTCAGTTTGGTCAGACTAACTTTAACCCGGTCAGCTCGGTCATACTGACTTTAACCCAGCCAGTTCGGTCCTACTGACTATCACCCGGTCAGTTCGGTCAGAACATATAACATTGCACATACATTCATTTCATCGTTCAAATAATTCATTCATGTCTTATATTGTCAAATCATAGTAAATTAACAACATAATCACAATCAAGCCATTTAATATAGCAAACATAGTTTCAAAACGATCATACTTTGACAATATCATTTCTTCAAAAATGCAAGGGATACAAGTCCCACTTACCTCGATCCAAGCTAACTTAATACTTCACAAAACATCGGCCACGTTCCTTGCCTAAAACATACAAATGAACATCCAATTATACACTAACTATACCCAAAAATCATAATTGAAACTCAAACTTGGACTCAAAACGTAGAACGAAACAAAACGGTTAAAAACTGAAGTGATCCGCGGGTGGACCCTTCTTATCCGCGCCCGCGGATCCAAACGAACCAGCCGCGGCTCACTGCAGGGGCTGAGCCGCGGCTGGCTTCAGCCTGCCCGCGGCTGACCGAGCCACAGGCTCCAACTCTTGAGCCGCGGTCACGGCTCACTAGGCCTCACCTGCGGCTCTTCCATTAGAGACTTTCCATGGGCGCGAGCCAGGGTGAGCCCTGGCTGCGTCTCACCTTCGGAACTGCAGATTTCCTTTGCCACACCCACAAACTTCAATCCATCCAAACCCAACATAATCCAATCAACAATCCAACCCCAAAATGACATAATAAGGTAGTATAACCACTCATTACACTCATTACACTTCATAAATCATCAATGCAACTCATAAATCATACATTGGCCCTAATTTTTCTTCACCCATATTCTTCCTAAATCAACCACCCAATTGACATATACACTACAAACACTTAGCACATGATCATTAAAGCACAAGAGATTCTAAAACTTCCATTAATCATCCACTAATTACAC
>CM045557.1:5051297-5203716 GCA_024721245.1 Mitragyna speciosa
TGAACAGGCCAAGGATGTAATCGACGCAACATAGCAATCATTGAAACTCTGTAAAGCCCAAAAAAAAAATATTTTTTACACGTCAATTGGAAACAATCAAGGATAAATTTATTTTGTGCAATGGAGATCATCCATTGCCGCCCTCTCACCAACCGACAACCAATAGTAAGTAAACATGAGAAGACTTTATTAAATCTTCCGCGCCAACCCAAAGATGCTATTTGGGGTTTTCTCAATTGGACGCGATGGAGGCAAAAGAGACTGACGGTGTCTCTTTCTTTGTCACCGGCACAACTAATTCTCTTCATCTTGCCGATAATATTTCATAAAAATAAAATTGATAACACACACACAGAGACACATATAATTTAATCAGAAGTCATTTTAAATCACCGGTACACGATTACGTAGTTACTGGGCAAAACAACTTTGAATACTGACAAGGGTAGACTAACAAAATTAATCAACAGCATTATATTCCCAACTTTTCCGGGGTCTCTAGCGTCTATTTTCTGTCACTTCAGCCATTTGATAAACGCTCAAAGATAACTGTGTTGTTAGCATCAAAAAGACAAATTTATCTGAAAATTTTAGTTGCACTAAACTCCCTTGAGAATTAAAAAAAAAAGATAAAAATTATATTTTGACATTTCAAAGTTAGACAAACATTTTGAGACACCAAAAATAAGAAGCATGACTGATTTAATGGAACAACCAACCCAATTTGGTTGGATTGGTCACCACAAAGTCTTTCAAAAGCGAAGTGGGGTGGAAAATCAAGAGTTCGAACTTTGTCTTCCTTCAAAAATTCATATAAGTGCACAATGCACCCGTTTTGTTTGATGTTGGTTAATCCCTATCGGTTCTTCTTGGACCTAGTTGGACCTTCCCCATTGTAATAATAGGGCCCTTCATGGGCATATATGTTATTGTTACCCTTTGGACCATTCAGTAGATTTGGAACTTTGAAAACCTTAGATGCAATTTTGTGATTTTGAATTTTATCCCCAAAGACTTAGGGTTATTACCATTTCTTCATCTTCCTTTCCCAAGCTCTCTTTTCTACTCTCTAAAGATTTTTTCTCTCTTTCCACTTGAAGAGAACTTTGAAGTACCCAACCCCCCAAATGAAGCAAGCAAAGGCCCATTAGATTTCTTCAATTTTAACCAAGGTAATCCTTTCCTTTTCTCAAAGCTAATCCATCTCTCTAGTTATGATTCCTTGATTTTAGTGCTATGGTAGTTGTAATTGGTATAACTCTTGAGTTTTATGCTTTTGAGTGTTATACTTGTGCTTTAGAGTGTGTGAGTGTGAGAGTTTTGGGAGCCCATTGATCCTTGATGAAAAATGGGTGTAAGAACTCGGGGATTTTGGTGTGATTTGAGTGTGATTCATGAGATATGTTATAGATTGTGTTAATGTAGTGTTCCCTTACCATATTATGTCATATTTGAAGCTATTTTTGGTGTTGGATTGAGTTGGGTTGAGTTAAGAGAGTTCGATTTTGGGTTTTGAGAGTTGCAGGGGTTGCAGGTCGTCTTGCTGGGCTCATCTGTGTGCCATCCGCGCCGCGGATGAAGCCACGGCGCGTCAGGGTTGCCCCTCTAGGGTCATCCGCGGCCCCAGTCACGCCGCAGATGACACCGCGGGTGGAGCCCCTTGGGGCTCTGACCCGAGCCGCGGCATTAGCGCAACCGCGGCTGGTACTTACGGTTGGGTACTGTAGCTGAAGCCACGGCGTGAGCCGCGCCACGGCTGACGCCGCAGGTCAGTACAGTTTTTGCCTCTCTTCCTCGTTTTGCATGTTTAGCTAGGTTTAAGCCTCTTTTATGATTTCTTTGATAGAATTAGTTATGATACGAGTTCTTATTTGTGCATTATAGGTGACGAAGGCGTCTACCCTTTTCCGATTATTTGAACTAGTTCTTGGATTGAGGTAAGTAGCATTTGATTCTCTTTGCTTTGAACATACATTTGATGATGATAATGATTTGGGTGATATTTTCTTTATATAAATGGGCTTACGTTTGATTACTTTGGTTTTCTATAAAATAGGTTTATGTGGTCTAATGAATTGTTTGAATGAACACATGATTGAGCTCTTGTATGTGAAATGACTATATAACGGGACTAGTTCCTTAAATTGGTAATGGTAGCAAGTTATTTTGAACCGTACTAATTGGGTTATAGTTAGTCTTGAACCGCACCAACCGGGTGGTAATTGGTTTTGGACCGTATTAACCAGGGTTATAGTTAACAACTGGAATTCAGGGTCATGTGTCCACTAACTACTTGAGCTCTTGTTCTTTGAATCGCATTATGTGATATTTGAATATGTATAGGGTTATAACTTGACCACAATGTGATGAATGACAATGGCTTTGTTTTGGTTGAAACTATCTATGTATAAATAACAACTAAAGCCTCCAAAGAAACTTTTGCTACTTACTGGGTGATTATATCACTCACCTCTTTGTTAACCTCGCAGTGATGATTTTGTAGAAGGTGCTGGGAAGACTTTTGGGGCCTCATAAGTCATAGTTAGTGTAGACATGAATGAGGTTATTTTTTATAGCATTGATGTATAGCCTATACTTTTGGTATAGATGAGGGTATTACATGTTTCTCCCTACTATTTTTGTTATTGGGGGAAAGAGAAATGTAATGGACATTGTATATCTTTTGGTTATGAATGAAATGTATTCCTTGGGTATCTTTAGGTATTCTTTAAGCCTTATAGTTATGATTAAATAATGTTGGTTTTGGTTTAGCCTTGTGTCCTAACTTAGCCTAGGGCATGGCGGGTGCCACGTCTCGGGCACGGGGCGTGACATTTTTAGTGGTATAGAGCTTAGGTTTGAATCTTGTGGGCTACCCTTAGGTGTGAAAATAGATGGAATGCCTAAAGTTGAGCTAGCGAATGTTTTCTTTGGGTGTTGTCCTTTATTGCGCTAGTGTTAGATATCATTGAGGTTGATGTGCTTCTAACAGGTGTTTTGTGTAGAATGCCACCTTGAAGAAAACAAAGATTGGAGGTTCACTTAGAGGGCATTGGCAAATGAGTAGTAGATGACACGGAGCCTTCGGTGGAAGACCTTGGCCCCGAAGGGGAAGAGAACGAAGAAGAAGATGAAAGGCCTCAATGTGCCTATTCGGAGCTTTCATGGCGGACGCCCGCCGAACTTCCCGGAGGCCTCGGGAGGAGGGAACATCTCGCTGTGACCCCTCCCTTATGACCAATATATGAGGATCCTCCTCCGCCGCTCCAATTGGATCTTACGACTTTAGCGGTCGCCTACCAATTCCTTCACGATTTTCAAGAGTATCAATGACAATAAAGAGGAACTAGGGCGGTTCAAGAAGGAGACTTTGATAGCGTTCGCTACCATTTCAAAGAATTGAGCAAAGTGAATATCCCCACCTTTGATGAGGGTCCAAATCCCGATGTGGTGGAGAGATGGCTTTCCCAAGTGGAAAAGAAGTTCCAAACGATTCAAGTACTGGACCACATTTGGCCTCAAGTGGTGGTCTCTTTCTTAGTTGGTGAGGCCGAAAAGTGGTGGGACGGTGTGTCCATGACCTTAGCCTCCACCGATCGTGAATTGAGCTGGGAAGATTTTAAGCGAGTCTTTCTCCAACACTACTTTTCGCCGGCAATCCGCATCCAAAAGATACAACAATTCAACAATTTGAAGCAAAAGTCAACGTCCGTGGCGGAGTATTATACCATCTTCCTTTCTTTAGGACGCTTTGTTCCTTCCTTGATAGCGGATGAAACTATGAAGATGGTGTCCTTCAAGGGTGGACTGAATAGCCGAATTCAATCCAAGATCTACGGGAATTTTAATACTTCATGTGATCAATTGTATGAGGCAAGTTTAGATGCGGAGCAAGACATCCGGAGAGAGGATGCGGAGACGAGACAAAGATCCAAGCCGTTCCTAGTCCAAGGACCTCGTCCAAGCGGAGGTCAATCTTTCCAAGCAGCAAGGCCACCTCGTCAAGGCAATGTGCCTAGGCGAACAGACTCTCAATCAAGTGGCTCTAAGTAAATGTTACCGATGAAGCATAGTTATTCTGGGACGGCCAAGCAATGTGTAGTGTATTCAAAGGTATACTCAGGGGAGTGTAGATGAAAATCTGGGGCATGTTTCGGAGGTGGGCAATTCGGGCACCGTATGAGCCATTGCCCAAACCCGAAATAAGCCACCGCAAGCCCCGTCAACTCCAATGCAAGTCAAGCAATCCAACCAAGTTCAGGTTCTACGGCAAGTCAAGCAGAGCCATAAGCCCGTAGGAGGCGACAACAAGCAAGGGACACCGGCACCTAGCAATGTCCAATCGCTGCGTCGGTAAATTCAAAGGTGTATGCTATGACTCCAGTCTGAGGCTGAGAGATCGGAAGGATGTGGTGACAGGTATAGTGATGGTTAACTCCCTCCTAGCTTATACATTATTCGATTGTGGGGCATGCTATTCCTTTGTTTCCAAGAAATTTGCTCTTTATTGAATGTTTCATCATACATATTAGATGAGCCTTATAGAGTGGAGAACTCCGAGGGAAAAGGTTTTAGTTTCAAGTTTTGTGTATAAGGGGTGTGTATTAGATTTGGGAGACAGAGAGTTTGAAAGCTAAGCTTGGTACGATTAAATATGAGCGGTTTTGATGTAATTCTAGGTATAGATTGGTTGTCGAACAATTATGCCTACGTAGATTGTCGAGGAAAAAGGGAAGACTTTCGTATCCCGAATACCTCTCTCTTCACTTTCCATGGGTGTGCTCGCAAACCCAGGAAAGAGAAATCCTTATCTATTTTATCCGCTTTCAAACCTTTCAAAGCCATTAGGAAAGGATGCGATTGATTCCTGGCTTATGTGGTAGACGTGGATAAGAAGAAAGAAGTGAAGTTGGAGGATATCCCTGTGGTGAGAGAGTTTCCCGAGATATTCCCAGAAGAATTGTCGGGGTGACCTCCAAAAGAGAGATTGATTTTGAAATTAATTTGGTGCCTAGTGCGGAACCTATTTCCAAGGCACCTTATCGTATGGCTCCAGCAGAGTTGAGGGAGCTCAAGGTCCAACTCCAAGAATTATTAGACAAGAAATTAATTCGACCAAGTGTGTCGCCTTGGGGTGCTCCGGTCTTGTTGTGAAGAAGAAAGATGGTAGTATACAGTTGTGTATTAACTACCAGGAGCTCAATAAAATCACTGTGAAGAACAAATATCCTCTACCCCGGATTGATGATTTATTCGATCAGTTGAAGGGGACTATAGTGTTCTCTAAAATCGACTTTCGCTCAGGGATACCACCTAGTGAGAATTAAACTGGAAGATATTCCTAAGAGCACTTTCCAAACCAGGTATGGGTATTATGAGTTTCTCGTTATGCCTTTCGGACTAACCAATACTCCTGCTGCTTTCATGGATTTGATGAACAAGGTGTTTAAGGAGCAGTTAGATAGATTTATCGTGGTGTTTATAGGCGACATTTTGGTGTACTTTTCAAGCGAAGCGGATCACAAAAATCACCTAAGAGAGGCTTTGCAAATACAAAGGCGTGAGCAACTCTACGCCAAGTTAAACAAGTGTGAGTTTTGGCTCAAGAGTGTCTCTTTCTTAAGGCACGTGATTTCTAAAGAAGGAGTTTCGGTAGATCCTCGAAAGATTGAAGTAATCGTGGATTGGTCTCGACCAACTAATATGGCAGAAGTTTCAAAATTTCTTGGGTTTGGCAGGTTACTACTGGAAGTTTGTAGAAGGATTCTCTTTATAGTAATGCCGTTGACTCGTTTAACCCAAAAATAAGTCAAGTTCGAATGGACTTCCAAGTGCGAGGAAAGCTATCAAGAGTTGAAGAACAAATTAAGTATCGGCTCCAATTCTCGCGCTACCTTCGGAATCGAGCAAGTTCGTCATCTACAGTGATGTCTCGAAGAACGGGTTAGGATGTATGTTGATGCAAAATGATCAGGTGATAGCCTACGTTGCGCGCCAATTGAAGCCCTACGAGCAAAACTATCCGGTTCATGACTTAGAGTTAGCAGCTGTAGTGTTTGCCTTGAAGATTTGGATGTACTATTTGTACGGAGAATAGTGTGAAATTTTCACCGATCACAAAAGTTTGAAGTACTTGTTCACGGCAGAAAGAGCTCAACATGAGGCAACGAAGATGGCTTGAGCTATTGAAGGACTACGACCCTCGCTATCAGTTATCATCCAGAAAAAGCCAACAAAGTAGCCGATGCTTTAAGCTGGAAGAACAGAGGACCATGGTGGCTATGTTAGCAAAACAAATGGACGAGTTGAGTTTGGAGGTAGTGGAGTCTACTCAAAATGTATTAGCAACTCTAATTGCTCAACCGACATTAGTAGCTAGAATTAAAGAAACTCAAGAGAGAGATAAAAGTTTGGTGAAGCTCAAAGAAAGACTCGAGAGTGAAAAGTTACTCGACTTTCATTTGCACGAAGATGATAGCATATGGATGAGAAATCGATTGGTTGTGCCTAAAGAGAAGAATTGAGGAATGAGATTATGGCAAAGGCCCATTCCTCCAAGCTGTTCGATTCACCCCGGGAGCACGAAAATGTATCGAGATTTAAAACAGTTGTATTGGTGGAGCGGAATGAAAAGAGACATAGCGGAATATGTGTCTAAATGCCTAGTGTGTCAACAAATCAAGGCCGAACATCAACGACCCGCCGGTTTATTAAGCCTTTGGAGATACCAGAGTAGAAGTGGGAACATGTGAACATGGACTTCGTAGTTGGATTGCCAAAGACAAGGAGAGGGAACTGACGCTATTTGGGTGATCAGTCGATCGATTGACCAAGTCCGCTCACTTTCCTACCGATGACAACGACAGTTTCTATGGACACTTTGGCCAATCTCTACATGGATCGTATTGTCCGGTACCACGGAGTACCAGTGAGTATCGTGTCCGATCGGGATCCTCGGTTCACGTCACGCTTTTGGAAAAGCTTCCAACAAGGCAATGGGTACCGACTGAAGCCTTAGCACCGCATATCATCCTCAAACTGACGGGCAGTCGAAACGCACCATACAGACCTTAGAAGATATGCTTCGAGCGTGCGTTATGGATTTTGGAGGTAGATGGGAAGATTCCTTGATATTAATTGAGTTCTCCTTACAACAATAGCTACTACAGTAGTATTGGGATGGCGCCATTTGAAGCATTGTACGGACGCAAGTGTCGATCACCATTGTATTGGATGAAGTTGGAGAGAAGACAATCACCGGACCCGAACTTGTGTAAGCCACCATTGGAGAAGCTAACGTTGGTGAGGGATCGAATGAAAACAGCGCAAGACCGACAACGAAGATGGACAAATTTGAAGAGACACCCTTTGGAGTTCCAAATGGGAGATAAAGTGTACCTCAAGGTTTTCCCAATCAAAAGTATGATGCGGTTTGGTAAAAGTAAGAAATTGAGTGCAAGATACGTGGGACCTTTCGAGATCTTAGACCGAATTGGAGATTTGGCATATTGAATAGCTCTACCACCGGCCCTGTCCAAGATTCACAATGTCTTTCATGTTTCCCAACTCCGAAAGTACATATCCGATCCTAGTCATGTGCTTGAGTGCGAGCCATTGTCAATCCAGGAAGATTTAACGTATGGCGTGGAACCCCTTCGAATCGTGGACCGCAATGATCAAATGCTAAGGAAGAAAACGATTCCGTATGTCAAAGGTTCAATGGGCTAATCACACCGTTCGTGAAACTACTTGGGAGCTCGAGGAAGAGATGAGAAAGAAATATCCCGCACTATTCGAATCACATGGTATGTAAGTTTCGAGGCTGAAACTTTTATTAGAGGGGGAGAATGTAATAATAGGCCCCTTCATGGGCATATATGTAATTGTTACTCTTTGAACCATTCAGTAGATTTGGAACTTTGAAAGCCTTAGATGCAATTTTGTGATTTTGAATTTTATCCCCAAAGACTTAGGGTTATTACCATTTCTTCATCTTCCTTTCCCAAGCTCTCTTTTCTACTCTCTAAAGATTTTTCTCTCTTTCCAATTGAAGAGAACTTTGAAGTGCCTAACCCCCCAAATGAAGCAAGCAAAGGCCCATGAGATTCCTTCAATTTTAACCAAGGTAATCCTTTCCTTTTCTCAAAACTAATCCATCTCTCTAGTTATGATTTCTTGATTTTAATGCTATGGTAGTTGTAATTGGTATAACTCTTGAGTTTCATACTTTTGAGTGTTATACTTGTGCTTTAGAGTGTGTGAGTATGTGAGTTTTGGAGTCTTGACCTTGATGAAAATGGGTATAAGAACTGGGAAATTTTGGTGTGATTTGAGGGTATTCATGATATATGTTATAGATGTGTTAATGTAGTGTTCCCTTACCATATTATGCCATTTTGAGCTTTTGGTGTTGTTTGTTTGGGTTGAGTTGAAGAGTTCGATTTTGGTTTTGAGAGTTGCAGGAGTTGCAGGTCATCTTGCTGGGCTCATCCGGTGCCATCCACGCCGCGGATGAAGCCTGCGGCTCGTCAGGGTTCCCTTCTGGGCGTCATCCGCTGCCAGCCGCACGCGGATGACGACCGCGGATGGCCTTGGGGCTCGACTTGAGCCGCAGCATCACCGACCACGCTGGTACTCGGCTGGGTACTGTAGCGAGCCACGGTGTGAGCCCGCCGCGATCCGCGGTCAGTACAGTTTTTGCCTTTTCCTCATTTTGCGTGTAAGTTAGGTATAAGCCTCTTTTATGATTTCTTGATAGAATTAGCATATAATACGAGTCTTATTTGTGTATTATAGGTGACGACGGCATCTACCCTTATTCTGATTATTTGAACTAGTCCTTGGATTGAGGTAAGTAGTATTTGATTCTCTTTGCTTTGGTAATGCATTTTAATGATGACAAATGATTTAGATGAAATTTTCTTTATATAATTGGGCTTATGTTTGGTTACTTTGGTTTTCTATGAAACAAGTTTATGTGGTCTAATGAATTGTTTGAATGAACATATGAATGAGCTCTTGTATGTGAAATGGCTATATGACGGGACTAGTTCCTTAAATTAGTGATTGTAGTAAGTTGTTTTGAACCGTACTAACTGAGTGATAGTTAGTCTTGAACCGAACCAATCGGGCGGTAGTTGGTTTTGAACTGCGTTAACCGGGTTATAGTTAACAACTGGAATTTCAGGGTCATGTGTCCACTAACTACTTAAGCTCTTTTCTTTGTTTTTGAATCGCATTATGTGATGTTTGAATATATATGGTTTATAACTTGACCACATGTGATGAATGACAATGACTTTGTTTGGTTGAAAACTATCTATGTATAATTACCAAGCTAAGCCCCAAAGAGAACTTTTGCTACTTACTAGGTGATTATATCACTCACCCCTTTGTTTAACCTCGCAGGTGATGATTTTGTAGAAGGTGTTTAGGAAGACTTTTGGACCTCCTAGTAATAGTTCGGGTTAGACATAAATAAGGTTATTTTTGATAGCTCGATGTATAGTTATACTTTTGGTGTAAATGAGGGTATTCATGTTTCTCCCTACTATTTTTGTTATTGGGGGGAAAGATATGTATTGGCCATGGTACATCTTTTGATTATGAATGAAAGGGATTCATTTGGGCATTTTAGTATTCTTTGAACTTATATTGTGATTCGATGATGATCGTTTTGGTTTAGTCTTGTGGCCTAGTTTAGTTTCGGACATGCCGGATGCCACGTCTCGGGCACGGGGCGTGACACCCATAGAGTACGTTAGGAGTAGAATAGAATACTATTGACTAAAATACTGTTGATGATTGGCAAAACAAAAAAAAAGACTAATTTAATGGAACAGGAAAATTTAAAATGGGAAAGAGTATGGTTTCGAAGGGGCTGGGGCTAGTGGGAGGGTGCAGTTAGAGGAAAGGACCAAGAGACTTGAAAAAAGACTGCAAAATTTATCTTTTTGAGAGTAATACATGATTAAACAAGGAAAGGCTTCAGGAGATGTGATTTTTCTTTTTAATTTTTTTTGGAACATTTGATTGAAATATTTTATAAGAGATAATTTCAAAAATTTTCCTTAAAGTATCTGATGATAGTTGAGGACTCTACCCTTCACCTTTAAAGAGTTACATTTACTTCATTTATTTACAATGTCCAGGTAGGAAAATCATTAATTACATGATGTTTGCCAAAGAAAATATGAATGAATATACAAAGATGCCCCTTGTATGGTAAAAAAGAAAGGAGAAAATTAATTATTAAATAAAAATAAACCATTTTTTGTCGCAACAATAGAATAAAAATAAACGAAAATGTAAAAAGCACTCTAGAGAGCTTTCTCACCAAACAGCCTCAATCACCACCCCTGTTGCTCTCGTTGCCACGGATACCCAATCCCCATTATGATTACCTCCAATGATCCTTCCCGTTTACCGCCCAAAAATTAAAACATTTCCACCCCATCACCAACTTAAAAACCCAAAAGATTATCGCACTGCGATTTACGAAGGTTGGGTGCAAGTAGCTTAGACTGTTGTTTTCTCTCTGGTATGACCTATTACGTATGCACGTAGTATCCCTGTGGACTTGATGTCAACGGTTTAAGGAGGTGAAGTCAATAGATTAGGACCTCACGTGCTACAGGGGAATGGAAGAAGGATCTCGAGATCCTTAATATAAATTTGCTATAACACTAGTAGTTAAGTGAGAGATTCTTAAATGAACCGAATCCACGGCCCCACCTGTGGATTTATAATTTAAAAGAGCGTTAAATAAGCAAAGTGATGCTTACTGATGTAAGAAAATAATATAAAATAATATAATAACACTTATGTGGCTCTATTTTAAATCACAAAGTTCACAGGTGGAGCTGTAGATCGAGTCTATTTAAGAATTTTTCTTGATTAAGGCAAACCTAATGTGTGTTCAAATGACAAAATTAAGACTACTTAGGGTCAAGTTAGTTAGATTTGTAATGTTGCCTTTAGAAAATTATTTTCTAAGGAAAACATTTTACATGAAAAAAATTATTTATTTTGTAATTTTTGGTTGTTTGGATGACAACATGGCAATTTTTTGGAACAAGAGGTTTTTTTCTATTTCTAATAGTGTTAATATGAGTTAAAAAAACTAATAACAATGCAATTTATGCTTAACAAGTAACTGGAGTCAAGTAGGGATTGTTATGTTTAAAATCAATCTATAAGATAAAAATAGTATCATTATGTATAATTACATATATTATTGAGGGACCCAAAATAAAGAGAAAAATGAGTGAGTAATTAAAAACAAAAATTAGTTTGGTAGATGAAATTAGAAAAATAGATACTTAATGTTCAATGTCACCCTTGAACTATTCGAAAAATAGTTTACACTCATTAACTCAGTAAGTTGTTTTCAGCTAGAGGGCAAAAAATTAAAAAATATTTTACGTGGGAAAATATTTTGTGGAGGTTGGCACTAAAGAAAATTTTGAAAATATATTTTCATGAAATTAATTTCTATAATGGTATATTAGGTTGGACTGAAAATATTATTTGTTGTGTGTAATTGTGTATTATGTGTTGCCGTTGCTCTCCGTGTGTGAATGTGTGTGAAGTTGCGTGAACTCTGTGTGTGTGTGAGAGAGAGAGAGAGAGAGAGTGTGTGTGTGTATGAAGATTGTTGTGCTTTTATGTGTATGTAAGGAGTGCAAGTGCAAATGTGAGAGTTGTGTGACTGTAGTAGGTGGCTGAGAATGAGAGGAGTGAAATGAACTGAAAAAATTCGTGGATGTGTGTGAGAGTGAGATGGGCTTTGTGAGGTCAAGTTGATGGTAAATGGTGATGGATTGAACATTTCTTGGAGGGAAATTTTGTAAAAAAAAAAAAAATATGGAGTAATTTAAGTTGGGAAGGACTGTATTACTAGAAGTTTTAAGCTGGTTAGGATTGAATTGATGAATGAGGGTGTTATGTTTCAATGCAGATGAGGGAAAGAAGTTGATGCGAGGTTGATGAATGTGCTAAAGTAATTCAGGGAACTCCTTGTTAAACGGAAAGAATTTTTTAAGAAAATATTTTCATAATATATTTATTGAAAGAACTGTTTGTTAAACGGAAAGAATTTTTCAAGAAAATATTTCCAAAATAAATTTATTTAAGGAGCTGTTTGTTAAACAGAAAGAATTTTTCATACATCAATAAAGAAAGCATTTTTCAAGAAAATATTAGTTAGGACTTATAAATAACATTACAGTAAGAAAAGCCTATAATGTTAGGAATAAAATTGGAAATTTATGATTTTTCTGAATTATGTTAGGAATAAAATTGGGAATTTATTAGATGGTTGTTTTTAGAGTTATAATATATTTAAAATTGTATGTGATATAATTTGTGCCAACAATTATGTAAGGATAGATTATAAGGGTAGATTAAGAATCACAAAAAAAACGAGAAACATGAATATATTATATAGTAATGGATAATAGACCATACATAATAGATAATAGATGGGACATTAATTCTCCAATTCCTTGGCTATATCACACAGCCATTGTCCATGGAAACACAAATTCTTCTAATTTGAATTAGTCAGTTCATTCCAAATTAATTCTTCTTTTGCTATAAAACATTGGAGTTTCGAAATCCCACTTGTTGGGGTTCTTGGTCATAATCAGCAAATGTTTCGCTTCTTGTCCTTCCTGCCATGAATTTCCCACTAAATGTTTCAACTGCAAGATTTTTCGGCAACAACATGACCTTTCAAAAACTTATACATCACCCTTCTCTGGTTTGAGTTAAAGTGTCAAAGTGTCAAAGTGACAAAAATTAGCTTACGTGACTGAACGTAAGTAAATGTCCAAATTACACCAATGCTTAACTGTTTCATCTCTGTGCTTGTATGTATTTGTTTTTAAAAGACATACACTTCACCTCCCTATGGTTTTCCGGTTAACCACATAACCGTCTTATGATTCAAAAATTATACATCACCTCATGCTAATTTTTGGTACTTATACGGAATAATTTGAACATTTTATCCATGGACCGTTACAGAAGGTATTTTCCATCAATTTGACACTTTAACCAAAATGACAACGGGGTAATACATAGCTTTCTGAATCATAAGGGGATCATGTGGTTTATCCGAAAATCACAGAAGAGTGAAATGTAATTAACCCTTAATATAATCTAGTAAGAGCTTTTCTGGAATCATCTCTCATCATATTGGAAATATCAGCTTTATGAAGTTCATACATCTTGGTGAAAATTAATTCCACAGTAAGATTCTCCAAGAAGTCGGTCGCCTGTTCCGGCTATGATTTCTTAATCTCTTAAGGAACACATTAAATGATGAAATCCCAGTTA
The DNA here is from genome assembly GCA_024721245.1 of Mitragyna speciosa. NCBI lineage: Eukaryota > Viridiplantae > Streptophyta > Magnoliopsida > Gentianales > Rubiaceae > Mitragyna > Mitragyna speciosa. The sequence goes on from CM045557.1 coordinate 5,064,639, forward strand.
ATCTAAGCCACTGCTCACACTTGATAACCATTAGCCTAGCCGGGAGCAAACTTGAAGGAAAAAGTCCCAGTGAGCTGATCAATTTGAAGAAACTTGAAAATCTTTATCTTTCTAGGAACAACTTGATAGGAGAGATTCCTTCATCCATAGGAAATCTATCTTCATTGGGGGAACTCAATCTCGGAAGTAACAATTTAAAGGAAATCTACCCAAAGAGATGGGATTGTTAACACACTTAATTAAATTTGGGTTGTCAGTAAATAAACTGTCTGGAGCGATCACTACTTTAACCTATAACATTTCAGCTCTTGTTATCTTTTCAGCACCGTAAATTTCTTTCATGGAAGTCGTCCCACAAACATGGGTTTCACCCTCCCAAATCTGCAACTACTACTTATTGGTTCGAACAACTTTCATGGTAGCATTCCAATTTCTATCACTAATGCTTCCATGCTTGAGGTGTTTCGATGGTATTTTGGGTATCGAAATCGAAATAAGAATTAGCAACCTTATCATTCGTATAGTTTTATGTCAATTCCGTTTTAGATGTTTAGTTTAAAATTGTAATGGGTTTAATCATAATAATAAGTAAATCAAATTTCCCAGAAACCCACTCTTTCCAAACTATCTAAAACTCTTGCTGGGAGATGGGATGAGGTTTTGCTGGGTATAGTTTTTTTCTTTTTTGTATTTTTTCTCTTTTTCTTTGGAATGTAATTTATATATAGGGCTGTATTTCGATCGAGTTCAAGTTTGATCTCGAGCAGTAGTAATATTATTGAGCTCGAATTCAAGCATAGTAATATTCAAGTTCGACTCGATTCGTTTACATCTTTATTAATGAGTACATCATTTGGTTTACTCTTTTTCTATCTTGAATTTCTTCAACCTTTTTCATCTGACTTTAACAACGTCTTTTTTCAGTGGCTGCTTTTTCCTATAATTTATGGCTGTATTATTATCCTCTAGAGTGATTGAACTTATCAGATTATACAAAAAATGGGCTCCCTTGTCATCAAAATCCTTGGACAGTGTTATGATGTTTTCTTCAATCTTTTGGAAAGTACTCGCAACCAATAAATCTTTTCAGCTCTATTATATGTTATCCTTTCTAATTTGATCAAGAAACTTACTTTTTTTGGCGAGTTATTTATAGGTTCAATTTTTTTTTTCCTTTGATTCTTCTGATTTGTACTAGTATCAATTCAGATTAATTGTCAATCTTTAGACTTGTAGCCAATCGAACTGCTCAAACTGAGCTTAAACTTTTTGCAACATCCAAATACAATACGTAGAATATCAAATTGAGTTCATTTCTGTAATTAAATACTTATAGTGTCATCGGATGTCATTCTGTCTATCAAAAAACAATCTTTAAGACCATAATTAGGGAAATTCCAACATAGGCAACGAATTTTGCAAACAGATGTCCATGACCTTGTTACCAGAAAATTGAAATCCACATGATTAGTAAATAATAGTTGGTAACACTAGCTTACTACCTTTCCCCACAATTAAGCTCTGTACAGCAAAAAACAACTACCTAAAGTACTAAAGACCTGGTCAATGGATTCTGAAGTCAAGTAATAAGTCCAAAAATTTAAAGGAGCCTCATGGAAATTTAGAGGATTAATCATGATTGTGCATTGGCTTATTATGCAACAAATGACAGAAATAGGCCAAAAAGATTTACATATTTCCGATAACTTCGTCCCTACTTTCCCTTCATCTAGATTAAAGGTACTAAGATAAAAAGCAAGGAGAAGAAAGGGTTAGAAAAGACATCATCAGCATAGACTAGCACAGAAGACAGAACAATAATTTAAAGTTCCAATGATTTGAACATAATTAAGCAGGATTCCCACTTTGCTACTTGGTTAGTTGCAGATTTAAGTTTTCAAGAAGATATGTCATAAGTGACAAATACATATTATTATTACTATTATTATTATTATTATTATTATTATTTTGGGTGCAAAATTGTGGATGCTAAACTCATTTACCACAAGAACTTACTTTTCTAGCTCTAACAATGCTATGTTCAGCATGTATATAAAATTTGTCATAATATTGATATTTTATTTTTCATGAATTACACAGAAATTTACTTGACGTATGTCACCATATTAACTTTGTCTGATTTATATTTGCGGGTGTGCAAAAATTGATAGATGCATAAAATCGCATAATTTATAATATTATATCAACTGTACACATCCAATGGGCTTTTTTCGCGATTCAAAAGATTCCACCATGATTTTGAAAAGAAAAGAAAAAATGTGCAAAAATTTATGAATGTGCAAAGATTCCACGGTATCAGCCAAATATTTCCGTTGAAGTTGATATCCCTGCCACCAAACGGCAGAAAATTTTGTCCTCTACTTCTTGTCTTAATCTCAAGTGCAAAGCAAAGCAAAAAACAAAAGCAAAACCAAAAGCAAGTGCAAAGGCCATGGACCATGTATCTTTTGACAAGGGTGAAGAAATTTGGTAATTTCCAGCAAACTTTAAGGAGATTCCGTTCGGATTATTCCTGGACAATCTTTTTGACTAGGGTGAAGAAATTTGGTAATTTCCAGCAAACATCTAAAGAGATTCCTTTTGGAGAGACTCCTGGACAAATTTTAGTAGTACGATTGTACATGTTAATGGCCCAACATGGTTTTATTACGGTGTCCTCTCTATGGGTTACAATGACTGCTGGATAATGAACACCAAGTCTTGACGCTTGTCGGCTTTCCTAACTCATATGTCTTTTGTTTATTAACCTTGGTGAGCATTGAGAAATATTTCATTTGATACAATTTAAAATGATGCATTGTGTTTATCGTTTGTTATGTTGAATGAATTTTTTAAAATATACTACCTGAATATTTGATAGACCTTTCTATTTTGTTTGTTTATGAGCATTTCATATTCACATACATCTGTTATTTCTAAAGTATCATATAACATAGCCATTAACATATTAAAAAAGAAAGCTCTTTGTCGACAATAATTGACTGAAAATATAGAAAATCTATTCGTGATTAGATATATAAATGTTACTATAACAACAAATAAGAAAATATCTCATTGCAAGAAAAATTTAAAATGCTAAAAAGTGGTTAATTTTGGAAATGAATAATTTAATCTCATTTTAGTTTAATTAACACCGTTTCCAACTTTTGACTATTAAAGTAACTTTCCGTGTTTAATTTCTGCAATTGAAGGGTAAGGGTGTTGCAATACATCTTTAGAGAGTAAAAGTGTTACTTTATGCCTCTAAAAATAAGAACATGTATATACAATAGCATAATTGCGTGTGAAAAGGATGACTTTAGAGGGGAAAAAGGTATGTGTTACGTAATTAAGGGTAATGAAATAAAACAATACTCTTAAGATTGTTTAGGAACTAAGAAAGAAAATTAAGTAATATTTTTTCCCAAACAGTGAATGCAAGTGAATGTGATATTTAACACCGTGTGGTACAGTTTTGTTATCTAAACTTTTCCTATAATTACTGATGAAATAATTATGTGTAGCAAAGCAGCAATGCAAGGCTAATACAAAAATCAAATGGCTAAATGTTAGGCAATTGAAATGCTCGAAAGATAGCTTGGATAACACAAAAATGTTTGGAGGAAAAGTAGTTGTATTTTGTGATGACTTTTGGACAGGTACTTTCGTAGTACCCGAGAGTAACAATACAACAAGCAATAGAAGCAAAATTGGCAAAATTATATTTGTGGCCGAACATGAAATGATTGATTTTGTCAAGAAAAATGAGAGCAAGTGTAGACTCCGAAGTTTATCGTAAGAGGTGGCATGCTGAAACGACGAAACGTTTAGCACATCACTCTACTAATATACTGATAACACTATGTTCAAATCAGGTGCACTTTTCTAGTTTCTAAAATATAACAATATTGGTGAACAAGTGCTGAAACCTATTCCTCTGAATTAGTACCCAAGTTGGTTTGACTATGTTGAATATTTAAATCATTGCATCCATTGTCCATAGAAACGCAAATTGTTGCAAATTAAATTAATCAGTTCATTCCACATTAATTCCTCTTTCCCTTCAAAACATGGAGTTTCGAAATCCCACTTGTTGGGGGTTTTGGTCACCATCAGCAAATGTTTTGCTCCTTGTTCTTCTTGCCATGAATCTGCCACTACATGTTTCGGCTGCAAGATTTTTCGGGAACGAGACTGATCGACTTGCTCTGCTCGAATTCAAGCATCAGATATCTGATGATCCACATGGAGTTCTAAATTCATGGAACCATTCACAACACCATTGCCAATGGCAAGGAGTCACGTGCAACGTGCGACATCAAAGGGTCACAGGCTTGACATTATCTGGTGAGAGCTTGTCTGGAATCATCTCTCCTCATATTGGAAATATCAGTTTGTTGAAGTTCATACATCTTGGGGAAAATCAATTCCATGGTAAGATTCCCCAAGAAGTTGGTCGCCTGTTTCGGCTAAGATTTCTTAACCTGTCAACCAACACATTGAATGAAAAAATCCCTGTTAATCTAAGTCGCTGCTCACACTTGATAACCATTAGCTTAGCCGCGAACAAACTTGAAGGAAAAATTCCTATTGAGCTAACCAATTTGAAGATGCTTGAACGTCTTTATCTTTCTGTGAACAATTTGATAGGAGAGATTCCTCCATCCATAGGGAATCTATCCTCATTGAAGGGGCTCTCTGTCGGACTTAACAATTTGGAGGGAAATCTGCCCCAGGAGATGGGATCGTTAACACACTTAACTATGCTAGGGGTGCCAGCAAATAAACTGTCTGGGATGATCCCTCCTTCTATCTATAACATTTCAGTTCTTGCCATCTTTTCAGCAACACAAAATTTCTTTCATGGAATTCTTCCAACCGAAATAGGTTTCACCGTACCAAATCTGCAACTACTACATATTGGCGGGAACGACTTCCACGGTAGCATTCCAATTACGATCACCAATGCTTCCATGCTTGAGGTACTTAGTCTTCCAAGCAATAAATTTGAAGGGCAAGTCCCAACCAATTTAGGAGATCTCCGAAATCTCAATGTATTAAACCTTGAAGGGAATTTATTAGGCAATAATTCCAGAAGAGACTTGGGATTTATTGCATCACTGACAAACTGCAGTGATCTAGAGGATTTTTCCTTGACCGAAAACAATTTTGGAGGCGAAATACCTAAAGTCATTGCAAACCTCTCATATAGACTAACTCAATTGTACATAGGAGGAAATCAATTATCAGGATCAATCCCCGAAGGATTTGGAAATTTTCTCAATTTGTTTGGATTCGAATTGGCAGAGAACTCTCTTTCTGGTTCCATACCAAGTGATTTTGGTAAACTTCAAAAATTACAATATTTGAGTCTTGATGCAAACAAGTTGTCGGGAGAGATATCATCAACCATATGTAACACTACCACTATATATCATCTAGGCTTGTCAGACAATCTTTTTGAAGGAAGCAACGTATTTAGCAATATTCTTATGAACTGCCAAAACCTGCAGTATCTCGATGTATCTACAAATAACCTTAGTGGTGTTATACCGCCACATTTTTTTGACATGCACACCTCATTAGTATTTTTGGGCTTAACACAGAACACATTCAGTGGTTCTCTACCTCTAGAAGTAGGAAAGCTGACAAACTTGGTAAATTTTTCTGGAGAAATACCCCGGTCGCTTGTTGACTGTTTGAGTTTGGAGAATCTAGAGATGCGAGCCAATTTTTTCCAAGGGACGATCCCCTCAAAATTGGTTTCTTTGAGAGGCATCCGACAATTAGACCTTTCAAGTAACAACTTGATTGGACAAATACCAAGAGACCTTGAGAAACTTCAGTACGTGAGGTATTTGAACCTTTCATATAATGACCTTTACGGCGAGATACCAACTGCTGGAGTTTTCGGGAATGCAGGCCAAATAACATTGACTGGAAACGACAAACTTTGCGGAGGCATCCCCGAATTGGATTTCCCACCCTGCCCTATGATCAAGGAAAAGAAAAAGCCAAAACTTAAGATCATTATGTTGTTATCCACAGTTTTACCTGTAATGGTTCTGGTTCTTGGTATATTGTTGTTTTATATAGTGATGCACCAAAAGATGTATAAAAGAAATGCTAGTTTGCCTATGGTGACCACAATATTTTGTAGACTCAATAAACTCTTAAGAGTTTCTTACCAGGAGCTCCATCGTTCAACTTCTGGATTTTCTCCAAAAAACTTAATTGGAGGAGGAAGTTTTGGAGTTGTTTATAAAGGAAGGGTAGATCAACATGGCGATAGACTTGTTGCAGTTAAAGTTCTTGACCTTCAAAAGAATGGGGCTTCCAAGAGCTTCAAAGCTGAATGCAAAGCATTAAGAAACATTCGCCATCGGAATCTAGTTTCTATTTTAAGTTATTGCTCCAGCCTTGATTCCATGGGGCATGAATTCAAGGCACTGGTCTATGAGTTTATGGAAAATGGAAATCTTGATTTGTGGCTGCATCCTGGAGAGACAACTGATCAGACAACAAGTCTTCACAGTGAAACAACAGTCGTTCATTGTGATATAAAACCAAGCAACATTCTTCTTGACAATGACTTTGTTGCTCATGTGGGTGATTTTGGATTAGCAAGGCTTCTTCCTAAAACCATCAATACTACCTCGGAAGAAGGGATCAGCAGTACTATTTCAATTAGAGGATCAATAGGCTACGCAGCTCCGGGTAATATTTTTGTTATGTCTATGCATTAATTTCATGTGAATTATCAGCATTAATTTTCAGCAAAAATTTACATTTAAGCTTCAGTAACTGAAGGTAGCAAACCAAGCTTACAAATAATTACTAGGATAGTTTTATCGTGGATTTGGGATGGTGAAAGTTGAAGTACTTCTTAACTTCGGTCAGGACAAATTTGGGTTTGTTTGTCTTTTCAAACATTTTATGCTTAATTTACATGCCACTAAGCCTAACAATTGCGAATACGGTTAATCTATCTTACACGAAATTTTGGCAACTGCACCTTGGAGAAAAAATCGTATTGAAATATCAAGTTTCGAACTAGTTGAATGAAAGAATTCACATATCACAATTCATATGAAATTCAATACGTCGAGAATACTCTTGACTGCATGATCTTTTTTCCTTTCTTGATTCATTTGTTGATCGATGAGAAGAGCAACAATAGAGTACAGTTAGTTTCCAAATCTATAATTTCTTGTAGTCTAAAGCACAAACATTTATTTAAATATTTGGTAAGAACCATATGTAAATTTGTTTATTAACCGAGAAAATTTATTTCAGAGTACGGAATGGGCCATCAGGTGTCTACCCAAGGGGATGTTTATGCATATGGGATTCTCTTGCTAGAGATGTTCACAGGAAGGAGGCCAACGGATGATATGTTCAAGGATGGATTGGATCTACATACTTATGTTAAAAGAGCTTTGCCTGAACATGTTTTGATGATTATTGATCCATCACTTCTTTCAAGTGGAGATAATAATGGAGAAGTTACTACACAACTGGAACTGTGCAGTGATGACAAAAGGATGCAATGCGTTGCTTTAATTTTGAAAATTGGAATCAAATGCTCTACAGCATTATCAGATGATCGAATGCCTATGGATGAGATTGAAAGAAAATTGCATCACATCAAAGATAGATTTCTTGGTACCAGAATGAACACAATAGATCTTGCTGTTTAAGAGGTATGTACATATATGTCATGAGCAACAAACCCCCCACCCAAACCCCCAAAAAAAAACCAACCACAAAAAAAAGGATATTTTCCAAATCTATGAGTTTGATATTAATCATGTTATTTCTTTCTTCTAATTTTCTTTGAAGTTTTTACTTACTAATTAGAGGAATCTTGATTTTCAGCAACATGACAAATTGAAGATTCGGAATAAAATTGTTGTGAAACTCGAGAATATCTCACTAATGCTAAATTGAAGATTCAGAATAAAATTGTTATGAAACTCGAGAATATCTCACTGATGCTGAGAGGCTATGTAGGCTCGATGTTTGCATCAGAACCTATATAATATACAATTTTTTTAGCGTTTGTTGTGATTAAATATTTTTGTGCTTGTTGGCTTGAATCAAACGCTCGTTGTCAATTGGAATAATGAGTGTAGCATTTCGAATGTTTATTATGAACTCAATGTAAAGTTGCCTATTGTATTGTATAGCTTCCTTTCAATTCGTTTTTCACTTTGAAATCATATGTTCTATTTTTTTTACTCGAAAAACTTCGTAGGAGTAAAAATGAGCATTAATGCACAACAACTTAGATTTTTACAGGATTACATCCCATGAACTTTTACCACAAAAAATCTACATCTATGTTATACTATTTAAAAGTGATTTGATGTCTTTATGGGAATTTCTCTTACTAGTTTGATTTACCTATTGTACCCATTAAATAAAAAAGCTAGAAGTGCTGAATTGTTGGGTGGTAGAATTTTATTTAATTTACAGTATTTAGGATAAACCAAAATGAATAATGTAAATATCTAATAGTCATCAAGATTTAGAGACAGATGCTCAACTGAGTTTTTAACTGCGTCCTTTCCCTAAGGACGCAAATGGACATCTCCAAATAGAGAAATCCTTGTACAACTTTCAAATTCTTGGGTATTAAAAGAAATTAAATTGACCATCAACTATTATCCAAATTTGGCATTTGAGATTAGAAAAGGACAACAGATACAACCTTAACATACTTCCAGTAAAAATTTTGAAGTCGCAGTAGAGCTCAGCTAACTAGAGAAGGAGTTGAAAATTTCTTCAACGTTTCATTTATTCAATTTTTTCTTTTTTGTTGTGTGTTTCAGCCAGATACTATAATGGTTTTATCAACAAATTCTATAGCACTGAAGGTAATGGCACTGATATTGCTGCTTTATATGACTGATGACATAGCTACATGAGAACTTCATGATTTTGTAGAAGGCCAAATTGATTCCACGTTGCCAGTGATCTTCAAACCCAAAAACTCGAGTTCTCAAAATAATTTTATAGGCTTTTGCAACTAGCTTTCAACTAGAGCACAATACTAATGCCCGAACTAACTGTAAAACTAAATATCAAAAGCCAATTTCCCTTTGAATATTAAGCTACTTCTTTGATCCAAATTCAATTCCTTAACAATCCTGAATAAAGAATCAAATGGGAAACATCGAACTCGTAGGATATTTTATCGTCATTTATCGTCATTCTGCACAAACTACACAAATTAGAAAATGTTTTAAACTATTAGAAAATATTTTCAAACTTCAAATGAGTCAAACCACAAAGTTGTATTTTGTCAAATGATATAATTTAATTTTGACTAGATAAAATAAGACTTTCAACGTCTACAAACTTATCTAAAGTGGCCTTTTATTTCTCGGTATTCTTGAATTGCAGCCAATGGAGACTTGCATGCAGAGCAAGCCTAGTCAACAGCAGGCTGAGTGTTTGAGATTTATTCACAGGTTATAAGATTTCTAGTTTTTGTATAAAAATATCGAATCGAATAATAAGAGTATATAAATTAAAAGATGGACTGAATAAATCATTTATATTATCATTTGAAAACACAATTTAAATTTTGGGAGTATGTTTGTTTCTATGACTGCCAAGTGTAATGTGGAACCCCTGTTAGACAAGGTCTAGTACACACTATTCCACGGGGTGTTGTTTCTCTTTTTAATCAATAAATTGAAATAACTCAATAAAATGTTTTCTGCTAAGTACAAATATTGTTAAAACGGTTCTTATAATTTTACACTTCCAAAACTGAATTTCATGATTTGAGTTCTTAAGAAATTGGTTCTCTTTACTCAAGCCTTTTGTGTTCACAAAACTTGAATGAAGACTCTCTCTGGCTCATTACTAATTTGATGGTTTGTAATCTTTTAAGAAATGAATATAGTTTAAATTGTTTTTTTCTTTTGTCATTTCATTTGCTACCCATGCAGCACGGCATTGTTGCTAGTATATACCATAAGAAGGAAGTGTAACAAGTACTGACAGCAGTATTTATTTAAAGTAAGTGTATATATGTATGTGTGTGTATATGTACATTCATCCAAACTTAAATAAGAGCCATAAAATTGATTTTCTAATTGCCAAAAGAAGATTTTCAGAGTATGGAATGGGCCTTCAAGTATTAACCATAGTGCCAGAGACGTTTAATGCAAAGAGGTCAACGGAAGAAATGTTTATCACGGCCTATAATGAATAAAACCATGTCTTAATCCAATAATTTTGTATATCAAAGAAAAAAAAAGAGAGAGAGACAATGTTCGACGATAATAAATAAACTAATCCAATAATCTATTTCCATATTCATATGGACGCAACATGCATGAAATAAAGCGTCACCAAGCAATCATACGCCAATCAGGTAAAACACAACCTGCATGTCATGCCGTAAAAAGCAATCAGACGGCAATTTTTTTGTTTTTTTAATTGTCAAAACCGAAACCTGTTCATGAATGGGTCAAGAAAGGAATGTATAGTTGAATACAAATAAAATGGATGTATTCAACGCAACATAACCATCACTGAACCTCTGTAAAGCCAAAAAAAAAAAAAAAAAAAAATTACACGTCAATTGGAATCAATCAAGGATTAATTTATTTTGTGCAATGGAGACCATCCATCGCCGGCCTCACCAACCAACAGCCAAACACAAGTGAACATAAGAAGATTTTTATTAAATCTTCCGTGCCAATCCAAAGATGCTATTTGGGGTTTTCTCAATTGGACGCGATGGAGGCAGAAGAGACTGATGGTGTCTCTTTCTTCTCGCCGGCACTACTAATTGTGTTCATCTTGCCGATAATATTTCATAAAAATAAAATTGATAACACACACACACACACATATAATTTAATCAGGCATACTACCTCTAATACCAATTAATAAAATAAAAAAAATTCCAACCCATGATCATACATGAATTCTTAGAATTCCAATTGAGAAAATAAAGTGATAAAACTTGAATTTTGATCCAATATGCATATTGAGTGCTAAATGAAATTATTAAAAATTATTCAAAATTGCAAGAGTGCTAAATGAAATTATTAAAAATTTAAGGAGAGATTCCTGAAATTATACCTTCCAAATAAGTATGAGAGAGTAATAATATGAGCAGAATTTGCAAGTCAACCGAATAATAATTTATAATTCTACGATGGTTTGGTTAGATAAGCAGTAGTATTGGTGAATCTTTTACAGAATAAAACACAAGTTAATCACATTGAATCACCAATTATTGCAAATTAATCATTTTCTCACTCAGAAAATGCAGCTTTAAAATCCGACTTCTTCCAGATTCTGGTCGTCGTCACCCTCAGCAAAATTCTTGCTCATGCTTCTAGTTCTAGTTGCCTTGAATTTGTCAATGAACCATGCTTCAGCTGCTAATAGACTTAACAATGAGACTGATCAACTTGCACTGCTTGAGTTCAAGAATCAGATATATAATGATCCTCTTGGAGTGCTGAATTCATGGAACCATTCACAGCATCATTGCCAATGGCAAGGAGTCGCATGTGGCAAATGACATCAGAGGGTCACAGCCTTAAATTTAACGGGTAAGAGTTTGTCTGGAACCATATCTCCTCATATAGGAAATCTCAGCTTCATGAAATCCATCCATTTGGAGAAAAATCAGTTGCATGGTGAAATTCCACAGGAGATTGGTCATCTGTTCCGTCTAAGGTTTCTTAACCTGTCACGTGACATGTTGTGTGGAAAGATACCCGTTAGTCTGAGCAACTGCACAAATATATTAACCATTATCCTAACAAAGAACAAACTTGAAGGCAAAGTTCCTATTGAGCTAACCAATTTGAAGAAGCTTGAGAAGCTCAGTCTTTCCTTCAACAATTTGACAGGAAAGATTCCTTCCTCCATTGGAAATTTATCAACATTGACAATTCTGTTTCTTGCATATAACAATTTAGAGGGCAATGTGCCCAAGGAGATCGGCTTGCTAACAAAGTTATATAAGTTAGAAGTTGGAGTAAACAAACTATCCGGTGTGGTCCCTGCCTCTGTTTAAAACATTTCATCTCTCCGTACGATTTCGATGACACAATTCTTTTCATGGAAAACTTCCAAACAATATAGGTCTCTTCCTACCAAATCTGCAAGACGTAGAAATGGGGATGAACAACTTCAATGGCAAAATTCCAGTTTCCATCACCAATGCTTCTGGGCTTGAGATGCTTGACATTGGTAGCAATAAGCTCGAAGGGCAAGTACCATCTAATTTAGGAGATCTCCAAGATCTCGAAGAATTAAAACTTGAGTCTAATCTCTTAGGCAATAATTCTACAAGAGACTTGGGATTTATTGCATCATTAACAAACAATAGTAATCTAAGGTTTATTTACTTGGACAGTAATAATTTTGGCGGTGAAGTACCAAAGTTCATAGCAAATCTCTCACATGAACTCACTGAATTAGGCTTTGCAGAAAATCAAATATCAGGAACTATCCCAGAAGGATTTGGAAATTTGGCCAATCTAATATTCCTTCAAATGTCAGGGAACTCCATTTCAGGAGTCATACCAGGGGATTTTGGTAAATTTGGAAACTTGCAATTTTTGGGTCTACAGCGAAACAGGTTGGTAGGAGAGATTTGGTCTACCATTTTTAATATTACCAGTCTATACCACCTGGACTTAGCAGACAATCTTTTTGAAGGCAGCGACATATTTGGTAATATTCTTATGAACTGCCAAAACTTGCAATATCTGGATGCATCCAGAAATAACCTTAGTGGTGAACTACCAGCACATTTTTTTGGCATGCACATCTCATTAATACATTTGGGCTTAGGTCAGAATACATTCAGTGGTTCTCTACCCGTTGAAGTAGGAAAATTGACACACTTGGTCAACTTCTTCTTAGCCTACAACAAATTTTCTGGAGAAATACCCTCATCGATTGTTAATTGTTTGAGTTTGGAGAATCTTGAAATGCAAGACAACTTTTTCCAAGGGACAATCCCCTCAAAATTGGCTTCTTTGAAAGGCATCCAACAATTACACCTTTCAAGTAACAACTTGACTGGACAAATACCAAGAGACCTTGAGAAACTTCAGTATTTGAGGTATTTGAACCTTTCGTATAATGACCTTTATGGTGAGGCTACCAACTACAGGAATTTTCGGCAATGTAAGACAAATAACATTAATTGGAAACAACAAACTTTGTGGAGGCATTCCCAAATTGGATTTCCCACCTTGCCCTGTGATCAAGGAAAAGAAAAAGCCGAAGCTCAAGATCATTATACTGTTATCCTCAGTTTTACCTGTAATGGTTCTGGTTCTTGGTATATTGTTATTTTATACAGTGATGCACATATACAATGATGCACCAAAGATGTATAGAAGAAATGTTGGATTGCCTACATTATGTACAACAATCGATAGACTCAATAAGCTCTTAAGAGTTTCTTACCATGAGCTCCATCGCACAACTTCTGGATTTTCTTCAGAAAACTTAATCGAAAGAAGAAGCTTTGGAGTTGTTTATAAAGGCAGGCTAGATCACCATGGAGATAGACTTGTTCCGGTAAAAATTCTTGACCTTCAAAAACACAGGGCTTCCAAGAGCTTCAAAGCTGAGTGCAGAGCATTAATAAATATTCGCCATAGAAATCTAGTTACAATTTTAAGTTATTGCTCAGCCTTGATTCCATGGAGAATGAATTCAAGGCCTTAATTTTTGAGTTTATGCGAAATGGAAATCTTGATTTGTGGTTGCATCTTGGAGAGACAACTGATCAAGCAAAAGGATCAATAAATCTCAATCTTTTTCAGAGGCTAAATGTTACAATTGATGTTGCCTCAGGGTTGCATTGTCTTCACAACCACGCCAAAATAACTGTTGTTCATTATGATATAAAGCCAAGTAACATTCTTCTTGACAATGACTTTGTTGCTCATGTGGGTGACTTTGGTATAGCAAGGCTTCTTCCTAAAGCCAGAAGTACTTCCTCAGAACAAGGCAATAGTAGCACTATTTCAATCAGAGGATCAATCGGCTATACAGACTGAACTGAAGACGGCAAACCAAGGTTTCATAATTTCGGAACAAATTTACTAGGATAGTTATTTTCATGGATCAGCAGCGGTGAAAGTTGTACTTCTTAACGTTAGTCAGGAAGAAATTTGTATGCGTGTTTGTTTTTTCAAACATTGTATTTTATTTATATACCGCATAGCTTTATATATATATATATATATATATATATATATATATATATATATATATATATGTACCGCATAGCTCAACAACTGTGAATACAATTAATTTATTTTACACGAAATTCTGGAGACTGTACCTTGAAGACAAACATCTTATTAAAATATCTATTTTTCAATTGAAGTTGAATAAAGGAATTCACATATTAGAATATAATTCACCTCCTTAAAAAATGATTATAGCTACAATTTCATGTGAAATTGAACGCATGGAGATTGCTTCTGATTAAAAAATCTATTAAGAACATATATTTTAGTAATCCGCAAAAACACAACTTGGGAAACAAATCTGTGATTTTTTTTTTTTTTTTGTGGTCCTTTCTTGATTAATTTGTTGATGGATGAGCTACAACTAGTTTCCTAATTTATAATTTCTTCTAGTATAAAATGCAAACATTTATTTAAATTCTAGTTAAGCATCATATGTAAATCACTTTGAATTGCTGATTAATTGTTAGAGATGGGTTAGAACTAATAGTTTAACATCTAATGTCTCTTTCCATTCTAACACTCTATTTGTGAGAGGTATCAGCATTTATCAATTCATTTACCAGTTGAGAAAAAATATTTCAGAATACGGAATGGGCCATCAAGTATCCACGCAAGGTGATGTTTACACATATGGATTCTCTTGCTAGAGATGTTCACAGTAAGGAGGCCAACAGATGATATGTTCAAGGATGGATTAGATTTGCACAATTATGTTAAAAAAGCATTGCCTGAACATGTTTTGATGATTATTGATCCATTGCTTTTTTCAAATGGAGATCATAATGGAGAAGTTACTCCACAAGTGGAACTATACACTGATGAGAAAAAGATGCAATGCATTGCTTCAATTTTGAAAGTTGGGAATCAAATGCTCTGCAGTGTTACCAAATGATCGGATGCCAATGGATGAGATTGAAAGAAAATTGCATCTCATTAAGGATATATTTCTTGGTGCCAGAATGAACACAACAGATCTTGCTATTTGATTGGTATGTACTTATATGTAATGAACCAAACCCCCCCCCCCCCCCTCTTCTTTCAAAAAAAAAAAAAACCAACAAAATTACTTTCCAAATTTTAATTGATTTATGAGCTGGATATTAATTTTGTTCTTCCTTTCTTTTCTTTTTTATTTGAAGTTTTCACTTAATAATTAGAGAAATCTTGATTTTCATAGACATGACAAATTGAAGATCCAGAACTGATGTTGAGAGACGTGTAGGCTTGTGTAAGCATCAGTACTTGTATAATATACAGTATTTTTATGTTTGTTGACTTGAATCAAACTCTGGTTGTCAATTGGAATAACGAGTGTAACATTTATAATATTTATTAATGAACTCAATGCAACTCTTTCGTGTTGTTTCAATCTCTTTCCCTACTTTGAAATATGTGTTCTATTTTTTCCCTGGAAGAAGTACTAGGAATAAAACGGTGCATTACTGCACTGACAGCTTAAAATTTTATAGGAAATGGTGTACAATCCATGTAGTTTTACTGCCAAAAAAAAAAAAATTCTACATCCATACTATTATAAAAAATGGTATGATGTCTTTCTGTGGATATTTCTTTCCTATTTTGATTTACCTATTATATCCATTAAATGAAAAAATTGGAAGTGTTGAGTTGTTGGACAACAGAGACTTATTTAACTTAACATTATTTAGGATAAATCGACTTTAATAATGCAAATGTCTAATAGTTTTCTAGATTTAAAGATGGATGCTTCAACTGAATTATTAATCTCATCCTTTTATTTTAATTCGTTTCAGGAAGAGTAGAGATTTCATTTCACTTTTTAACTACTTCCTTTCACTAAGAACGCACCTAGATATCCCTAAGTAGAGAAGTCCTTTATACAGCTCTTCAGATTATTGGGTACTAAAAGAAATTCAAATACTTATTGGGGTAATTAATTGAACTATAGGAATCTTTTCTGTTTTTTAATCCAATTACCAAAAGAAAGATTAAACGTTATTTGGTCTAATATTTTAAAGAAATTAGGAAGTACATCAATAGAACCATGATCATATTATTTTTCTATGGCTGAAAAAATAGGATAATGGATTGGTAAAAAAAGAAAATAGTTCACAAAATGGGTTAAAATTGAGGTTTTGTCAAGTCTCCAATAAATTTTGTCAGAAGTGGAAACATATATATTAAATTGAATTAATTATTTTCAAACTTAATGGAGCCAATAAATCAAAATTAGAAATCAAATAAAGACTAACTTTGTTTTTCTGTAAACTTGAAAAAACTTATTGGTCTATACCTCTCCCAATTCATTTTCCTGGATGACAAATTTTCGGAATTCCTTTTCCGGGTATCCATGAATGTCATCATTCTTGAAAGGAATAAAGACACTTGAATATTCAACTGCCAGCTTACCAACGCCAAAATCCCCTTTACCCATGTAGTAATGTAGGTTTATCAAAAAAAAAAAAACCGCCAGCCTACCAACTTCCAACATCTCCTTCATTTTTCAATTACTTCGGACTTGGCCAACAGCTTGTGCTTGCAATTTCTTTGTCGACTCATGCGTCATGACGCTGGCCCAAACGTTAGTCGGTAGACTCTAGCATATAAATTGGGCCCAAAAGACATATCCGTAGTAGTTTGAAAAGTGATTGGGCTACTTTCCTATCTTCAAATAGAGAGACCCATGTCCGCTCCCGTTTGGTCGAAAAACATTTAACAAAAGAAGCTTAATTGGCCCAATAGCAAGAATATGGATGATCATGATTTATTTTTCATTCCTAATGTACAAAGTTTCAAGGAAAATGTAAAATATCACATTTGATTGATGAATATTGTATCTGAGTCAAAACAGTTTAACCTTAGTGGAGCAAGAAAAACTAGTTAAAACTCATGGTAAATGATATTAGCACTTCTCAAAAGGCCTTAGGCACTCCTTCCCGTCTTTTGCATTAGATGAAAGGAGTGGTTGAGGCTTTTTTAGGAGTGCTAACATCATACGAAAAAAAGTGATCAAAATCTCTAAATTATACATTTTTTTATAAGATTTCATGAACCCGACAAAGAGATTCTAGGACTTTTAGCTAAATGAAAGACCATGTTTAATTAGATATGAATAAAGTAACCACCAAATGCTCACAAATATGACACATTAGAAGACCTCAAATCAATTTAAAACCCCATTGTATTGACTTTCAACAACAATGTGGATTCCTCCACTAAACTTGAACTTGACATGTATATCAATTTTAGAATGGGTAATGATATTTAAACACTCTTTTCAACTTCTTACACACTGTTGCAAGTGAAAATTTTGTGTTAACAAATAATGAAATAAGGGTGTAAGAAGTTAAAAGAGGTATGTGAATATCATTTCTCTTTTAAACTTTGCATTTAAGAAGAATGCACAACTAAAGAAGAATATAAAAGAAAAATTTTAACATCTAACAAATTTTGTAATACCATTGCATTTTGGGTGATGCATACCATTTAATTGATGTAGAAAACATAAAAAAAAAAATTCAATAAAATGGATACGGGAGATAATAATATAAGAAAAGAAAATTTGTTGCATCTTAAATTAAAGTCGATGTCTTGGCCTCAAAAATCCAAAAACCAATAAAAAGTTTTCTTAATAGAAAATGAACATGGAAACTAACGTGTGAATTGTAAAAGAATGATAAAGGTATTAGTATATAAGTGGAAAACAATGAAAAAAAAAGTGGAAAACAGTGTGTGGCTTATGTATTCTATGTTACTATTTGCATAAAAGTGAGATGAACATGTATAAGTTGAATGTCCTGTTAACAAAATAAGAAAATTTGACTGAAGCATGGTGAAACAATATTCAAAGGGATTTTGGAAGCTCAAAAAATGAAAGAATTGTCCAAGGAAATTTCTTTTGTAATATTAAGTTCCCAATACAGAAACAAATGCATCTGAAAAAAAATAAAATTAGATACTTAAATCGCTCAACAAATTCCATTAACAAATAAAATAGCAACTTCAACTCAAAAAATCAAACCTGATATCAAATAAAATGATGACCATGAAATGTTAGGTATGAACAATGAAATTGCTATAAGAAATAATTGTATGCCACGGAAGAGTTAACTGGAAAGGAAATAGATTGGAAGAGTTAACTGGAGAGGAAATAGATTGGAAGAGTTAACTGGAAAGGAAATAAAGGTAAATCTCTAAAATTTTTTAAGACCTTATGGTCCTAAATCATCTTAGTTTTGATGACTAACAAACTAATGATAATGTTTGCTAATGTTTTATCAAGTAATCTTTGCAGTAAAATCATTAGGAATTAAAAGAAGATGAAAAATGCCAAGAAAAACTCATCCGAACGACCATGCGGACAAACCAGAAGAGATGCGGACGTCCGAACAGCTGGAAGGACTCAAAATGAGTTGGACAGAAACCATGCGAATGACCATCTGGACAACCATCTAGACGTTCGCATGATCCGAATGACCATCTAGATGAGCATCCGGATGCAGTAACGGTTAGTTTTTCAGCATTGTGTTTTTGACCGTTTGAGCTCATTTTAACCCTTTTTCTCACCCCTATATATATCAATATGTATAGAATTTGTCGCGCCCCATTTTTCGAAAATAAATAGAAATAATGTGACAGATGTGTCGGAAAAAGGAAAAGGGAGAATTAAATGTGATTTTATGGTTATTAAAAAAGAGTGTAAATTTTTTGTAAAAATAAATTTTAGAAAATATTTTATAAAAGATGATTCGACAAAATGTGACAAATAAACGCTTTATTAAAAAAATAAAAGAAAAAGGGCCTAAAATGGGACTTTGGAAATGCGACGATTTTTGGGCCCGAAAATAGAGTCTAAAAAGGGTTTTTTAGTGAAAAAGGAGTCGCCACTTGGTATTGAGTTTTGGTGTACCAAGTCACCCGAAAATATTTTATAAAAGGTAAGAAAATTAAGAATGATTTATTTAAAGAAATGATTTTTGGAAAAATATAGAAAAAACAAGAAAAACCCTTTTAGACGACTCCAGGTCTTTGAAAACAAGAGAAAAAGGTTCGGGAGTCACAGTTGAAGAAAGGGAAGGCAAAGGCTCGCGCCTAAGGCACCCTTTCAACCTAGTCGAAACTAGTTGCGAGGTTTAGTCTAAATTTTCCTAATATAACTCTAAGATTTTATCGCATTTAGATGCAACTATATGAATGCAAATCTAGTCCTAAAAAAGGTATCGTTAAGGGACAAAAATGTTCCATTGAGGTTTAGTCGGAATTATCGCATTAATTGCGAAATCCGAATATAGACCTCGATGGAGTCACGAGTATAGATGCTGAATGGAATGCAAAAGAAAGAGAAAATAATGATATAGATAATAAGTGAACAAAGAAAGTGGGAATGCAAACATAACGGGTACGGGAGACTAGTGGACTCGTGACTAACTGTTTCTACTCACGGAGGGGGGAACGACATGTACGCCATCGCTTCCCACGTGAGTAGATGACTATTTCTTAGTCAAAATCATGCAAATGACCTAAAATTCTATGTGTAGTGGAATCTGAATGCTATGCACTAATTAGATGTTAAAATAAGTAATAAGTTATAAAGTATATATAAAAAACTCATAGAAAATGGGAAAAGCCTAAAAAGATGAAATGTGTGTGAAATGTCATGAAATGCATACGAAAAATGTTCCTAATGCTAAAATGACCTAAAGGCTTAGCATTGGACTAGCCTATTTTCTATAAGTTCTCCGCTAGCATTGGACTAGCGAAGAAACCGGAATTAACCACAACTAGCTTTGGACTAGTGTGGCAACGATACACATATATAATTAAAGCAAGTAAATAAATAAAGCATGTATTAAAGCAATAAATCACATAAAAGCAAATAATAGCAAGTAGGAGCACATAACACATAAGCATGATATTCTAGATGCAAAGTCCTAAAGAAAGCAATTAAAACACATAAGCACATAGCACACATAGCACACAAAAAGCCCTAACTATTACACCGAAGAAGCCTAATTGCAATCTAAAAATAAAAATAAAAGATAACCTATCTAATCTATCTATTACATTTTCTATCTAAATACATAAAATTTTTGTTAAATGGATAACACATAAACTATCTATTACATTGACTGTCTAAATACAAAATTTTGCTAAATAGAATATTACCTATCTATTACATTTCTTTGAATAATCAAAAATTAAATTCGAATAAATAATATGACATAAATAAATAAACACTCATGCATGGATAAAAATTATAAGCACAAAGATACATAAAAACACATAGAAAAACACATAGGAGCACGTAATAGCACACAAAAGGAAATTAAAAGGGTAATTGAGGTACCTCCTATTCGAAGACCCGGTACAAGTTGCTACTAAAATGAACAAACATGTCAAAAATACCACTATTTAAATAAATAAACTACTAATTGAATAATTTCCTACCGATCACTATGAACATACTATGATAATTCAAACAACAAAATAAGAGAAAATAAAATAATGATAATAATAATTAATTATTAAGGAAGAAAAATGAAAATTGTTTAAGTAAAAATAAATTAGTAAATAAATAAATAAATAGAGCAAAACAACAAAGATAAAATAAAAATAATAATAATAATAATAATAATAATAATAGAAGATAAAATACAATAATACATACATTGAAATTTTAACACCTCAAATGAGCATTATTAAAATAACTAAAACGAAAATAAAGGAAACTAATTTGCACATTAATTAGACTAACAAGACCCCATTTTAAAGCATTAATTATAAATTTGATAAAGTAAAGAAAATGTGAAAAGAAATAATTTAAAGCTTTAAGGATTTAAAAAATTTTTCTTTTTGCAAAAAATAAAATATTATAAGATTTGGATTAAAGGTGGAAATTTAGGCAATATTCTAAAGTGAAAAATGCAATTTATGAGGAACAAAAGGGTAAAATTATAATTTCAAACCCTAATTAAGGTAATGACATAGTTTACAACAAATTTAAAAGCTAAAATGTAATTTTCAGCAAGTATAATGCCCAAAAATAAAAAATTCCAGCAATATTTAAAGCCAAGAACACAATTTCAGCAACCTCATTAAATAACACACAATTTACAGCAAACATTTAAAGGCAAAATTTCAAGTTTTAGCTATTTGGAGAGCAAAAATATAAATTCCAGCAACATTGGACCAAATTGCAAATTCCAGCCATATTCAAAGACTATAATAGAATTCCAGCAACATTTTATGACAAAAATGGAATTTCCAGCAATGTATAAGGACCAAAATGCAATTTTCAGCAACATTTAAAGGTTCAATTTGTAAATTATAGCCACATTAAACACCATTTTGCAATATCCAACAATAAAAGGGGGTAAAACGAAATTTTCAGAAATATTTAAGGGCAAAAATGCAATTTTAAAAAAAGTATAGGGGTCATAATATAATTTTATAAAAATATAGGGGTCAAAATGGAAGATTGAAAAATATAGGTGCCAAAATTATAATTATCTAAAAGTTGAAGGACCTAAATGCAATTAATCGGGACCTAATTGCAAATAAAATTAAATTATGGGGGTCAATCTATAAAAAACAGAAACTTAAATGCATAAATCATAAATATTCAGGGCCACAGTAGCATTAATGAAAATACAATGACTGTAAAATAAATACCTATTATTAATTAAAAATAAATTAAAAAACTAACTAATCAAAACGACGTAGTTTTGAGTGAAACTACATCAAAACGACGTAGTTTCACTAAAACTATATTTTTTTTTTTCGGCTGACTTAGTTTTTTTTTTTTTTTTTTTTTTTTTTTTTTTTTTTTACGTTTTCCAGACGTTTTCCCCAGATTTCCTTTTTCTTTTTCCTTTTCTTTCTTTTCTCTCTTTCTTTCTTCTTCTCTTTCTTTCTTTCTTCCTTTCTTCCTTTCTTCTTCTTCCTTCTTTTCTCCGATCTGCTCTCCCTTTCTTTTTTTCTTTTTTTTTTTCCTTCCTCCTTTCTTCTCTTCTTTCCTTTCTTCTTCTTCCTTCTTCCCTTTTCTCTTCCCCTTCCCCCGATCTGCTATCCCACTTTTTTTTTTTTAATTTTTCTTTTTATGGTTTATACAAACAAAACAAAACAAAACAAAAGAAAAATTTGAAAGCAAGAGTAGGAAATTTACCTGGAATAGGGGCGGTGGTGGTGCTGTTGCTGTTGCTGTTGTTGTTGTTTTTTTTTTTTTTTTTTTCGAAACTTGCGGATGTGTGTGTATTGTGTTTTGCGTTTGTGTTGTCTGTGTATAGCAGGTGAATGTGTGATGCAAGTGTTGTGTTTTGTGTGTGTTGTGAAAATGTGAAGAATGCAAGTGTGTGTTGTGTGTGTGTGCTGTGGAAAAATGCAGGTGAGTGTGTGATGCAAGTGTGTATGTTTTGCTTGTCTCTGTGTATCTGTGTGTGTAATGTGTGTGGTGTGTGGAAAATGCAGGGGAAGGGGAGGCCAGAGTGCGTGCAGGTGAAGTGTGTGTTAGTGTGTGTTGTCTGTGAAGTGCCTGTGTGTGTGTGTTTGTGAGGTGAGTGTTTGATTGTGTGTGATAAAGAGTGCAGGGGAAGGGGCCGAGAGGGAGAAAATGCAGGTGTGTCTGTCTGGCAGAGGGAAGGAAAAAATGCAGGTGAAGTGAGTGTGGTTGGGTGAAGCTTGAGTGTTTGCAGGTGTAGAGGTGAGTGAAATGCAGGTGTGTTTGGCCGAGTGTGTGTTGTGTGTGTATGGTGATTGTGAGCTGTGAGATGCAGGTGAGTGAGGCGTGAGGGGGGAGGCCAAGAGTGAAGAGAGTTGTGAGTATGTGAGTGTGTTTTTGCATTTTTGCTCTGGTTCAGGGGGCGAGAGAAAGAATGGGGAAGAAGGGTCCAAAATGGTTTGTAGTTTGGTGAGGAGGATCAGAGAGAAAATCATCAAAAATCCCAAAAAATCTGGTAAAAAAATGCCTGCCAGTCAGAGGGGGTGGCGTGAGTGAATTGAATTGAAATATGGGTGGAGTTGGTGTTGGTGATGGAGTAACTGCGCAGCCTGCCCCCTTTTTTTTTTTTTTTTTTTTAAGGAGAAAATTAAGCAAACAAAAAAACAAAAAATAATATAAAATAAATAAACATAAAATTCACTTGGATTCTTAAAAACACAAAAATGGCTAAAATTCAGTACTAAAAGAAGAAATAAAATTTACTATAAATTTTAAATTTATTGGGATAATGGAAAACGATAAAATTTTGAAATAAATACCAAACACTTTTCAAAAAATTATAAAAATTTTTACATCAAATTTATGAATATACAAAATGTATATATAAAATTTTTTACTTGAAAATTCTCATAAAATGAGTGCATTGAAAAACGCGCCATTAAGTTTAAAATACTAAAATTTTAAATAATTAATAAATGACTCCCAAAAATTATTAAAATTATAAATAATGATAAAAATAGTAAACTTATGTATTTAGGAAATAAAATAAAAATAAAATAATATTTACGTGGTGAAATTACTATTTTGCCCCTAATGTGACAAATTAGTCATAATATGCACGAAAATTGTAATCGACCCTCGAAAATAGATAAAATACCCCCTAAATGAAGTAACGCACACATATATTTATAGGAGGTGTGTCAAAATTTGGTGTCTACAGAATTGATAAAAAAACCTTTGCCTACTTAGTTTACAAGTGTTTTAAGAGTGATTTTGAGAGAAAATACTCTTGTGTAAGTGTGTGCTTGTAGTTTTAGGTGAGGTAGTTGGTTGGAATTATGAGAGCTTTTCTAAGTGTGGTCGAGAGCTATCAAGTGTAGCAAAGTGTGGGGGTTGTGAGTGATTGTAAAACCCTTGGCTAGTCTTGATAAAGCTTAGTGTGGCCAAAGTGGAGACTTTGGGTCAACTAGAGCTAGGAAGAGAGAGCAAGGGTGATCCTCCCTTTTGTACATGTTGGTTAGCTTCACCAACTTGAGAAGAAGCTCATAGTGGATTGAATTCCAAGTGGTTATACTTGGGAGTGGACGTAGGTACCGAATTTGGTACCGAACCACTTATAAAATCTTGGTGTGCTTTCTTTATCTCTTTTACTTTAGTTATTGCTTATTTGTGAACTTGTTTTGCTTTATCTTTATCGTTTTTGCAAGTTCATTTATCTCTATATTGGTTGCATTATTTTTGGGGCTAACAATTGGTATCAAAGCTTGGTCTCCCATTTATATAGCTTAACTGCTAGGGAGCAAAGAATGGCAACCAATAATGCTATGTTTCTAGAAGGGCAATCCCTTGATAGACCTCCTATGCTTAATAGTGTTAATTTTATTAGATGGAGGCAACATATGAAAATATTTTTACAATCACTAGATATTGAATTATGGCATGTAGTTGATGAAGGTCCTTTTGAGGCCACTATATTTGATAAAGAACTAGGATTGTTTAGACATAAAACTAGGAATGAGCTTAGTGCTCAAGATAGGATAAATCTTTCTCTAAATGCCAAAGCTACTAAGGTTTTATATAATGCTTTGAGTAGTGATGATTTTAGTAGGATACAAGGATGCAAGACTGTCACACCCCGTGACCAGGTGTAACACGCCGCGTATTAGACTTACCCAATACGCAAGGCTATTAAAATATTCAAAGCAAATCTAAATCACAATTAATATAAATTTGGAAAGACTTCAAATCACATTCGAATAATCCTCAAAATAAAAACATATAACATCTATTGGAATTATCAATTTCTCTTAGGTAAAATAAAAACATAAAACATAAACTAAAATTAATATTCTTGACCTACCAACTAAATAATCTCTAATAAAAATAAAATCCTCTATTGATAAGCCAATTGTCCCACTTGTCTACCCCGAACTATAGACACCTGCAAAAACAAATAGTATAATGGGGTGAGCAACTAAATTGCTCAGTAAGCAGTTCCGTTCCTTCCTCACCAGTTTGGGCAATTACATATATACATATACATATAGTACATGCATTCATTCAACCACGTATTATCCATATTCACACATCAATAATAATATATAATTACATAACAAGATCGTGGCATATCAAAGAAACATACTCAAAACATACATGATCATACATAAGTAGGCTCAAATTCATCAATGCAAGAACCAGTGGTACTAGATATCTAGCCTAACTTTTCCCCAGTTAGGAGGGTCATAAGCATACATACATGTCCTGACTACTCACCGTCAGGGAGGTAGACGAGAACTAGCTCTCTCTGGTGTACAAAGTAATAATCAGAGCCAAAACATATATGACATACATTCACACATCACACACAAGCATGCATATACATATATATATAGTCAAGGTGCCACAATTATACGAAGAATTATCACACATATAACATGCCCAATCTGAATTTTATACTATAAAATATTTGCATAAGAATTAAGAATTAATATTCATATACGAAGAAGTTTTCAAAACGTGAGAAAGGTTGGGAACCACTTACAGTAAGGTCCAATACCAATCAACTAGCTCAGATAGTCTTGATCCGAGAAATAATCCACCACCTATTGACCAATAAAAGATAATATAATTCACTTAATAACTAAATTACTAAAATACTAAAAAGTCTTAAAATATGATACAAAAATTTCCTAAGCTCCCAATTTAATAGTAGAACTTACTGTGACCCTAAACTAGTAAATTCTAAAACACCCAAAACATCCCAAATAATTAATAGCATACTGCTAAATAATCGAAACAAAGAACCTGCAATACCCAAAACCATTTAAATAACCCTTGTTGAAATGTCACGGCCCACAAAACATTGACAACTGTTCTTCAACCCAAAATAACGACAAAACAATTCATATTCCCTGGTTTTTACTTAGCACTAGTACTGTTATTACTTTTCTTTCCTTTGGCCCACTTGATTCCCAAACATTGATAACAAACGAAGTCAAAGACTTCTCACGACTGCCGTCCACCAATTTCCAGAAACTTGAGAAGCCAAAATCTTCCAATTGCTTCTTAAACCGTAACTAACTTGATAACCTCACTTTTCATAATTTTAAAAATCAATCAATGAGCCAAAGTGTCTTATGTCCATAGAATTTCACGCAGAAGGCTCATTATTTAATCAGATCAATTGCTTAGAATATTTAACAAACAAAAGGCCAAACCAATATGAGAACTCATGTGCAGCAAATCAATATTTCCTATTACGCAGTTGGCCTTATCAGATTCGTTAGCCTTCCAATGACGACGACCATCTGAAAATTTATTCTACTCCAATATCTTCCAAATTAAAGCCGTGCGAACCAAAAAGCTTCAGCAAATTTTTTTTTTTTAAACGATAATTAAGCTTATAAAATTCAGCAACTCAACCCCCAATATTCCACAAGTCTACTCTTATTAAACCTAATTCTAAAAATAATAAAACCATAAAATTAAAACCAATCTAACCTTGCTTCGAAGTAGGAATCAGAGGAACGACCTTCAGTCTCCGGATCTACAAAATCTTCAGCCACCTCTTGTTCTTGATCTTGGAGACAAAAAGAGAATCAGATTGGGAGAAAATAAAAAGACGTCGTAACCTTCTGAAAAGAAAAGAAAGAAACGTTTCTCCTCTTTTTTTTTTTTTTTTATAACTACCGTTATTACTACTAGTATTATTGTAGTTGAGTCCCTTATGTCTTATCTAAATTTCCCAAAAGCCCAAAAGTAAATCTTTTAAAAACTTGCAATTAAGCCCAAACTTGGGCACGGGTATTTCAAAGACGGCAAAGGATTTTTGGGAAAAATTGAAAGAGTTGCATGAAGATGGTACAGCAAAGACGGCAAAGGATTTCCGGGTATCCATGAATAAAGCCTACTAACTTCAAACTTCCCCTTTCCTTTTTCAGTTACTTGGGACTTGGCCAACAGCTTGTGCGTCCAATTTCTTTGTCGACTCATGCGTGATGACGCTGGCCCAAACATTAGTCGGTAGACTCTAGCATATAAATTGGGCCCAATAGACACATCCGTAGTAGTCTGAAAAGTGATTGGGCTACTTTCCTATCTTCAAATAGAGAGACCCATCTCCGCTTCTATTTGGTCGAAAAACATTTGACAAAAGAAGCTTTATCGGCCCAATAGCAAGAATATGGATGATCATGATTTATTTTCCATTCCTAATGTACAAAGTTTCAGGGAAAAGGTAAAAAATCACATTTGATTGATGAATATTGTATCTAAGTCAAAACAGTTTAACCTTAATGGAGCAAGAAAAACTAGTGAAAACTCATGGTAAATGATATTAGCACTCCTCAAAAAGCCTTAGGCACTCTTTCCCCTCTTTTGCATTAGATGAAAGGAAGGAGTGCTTGAGGCTATTTGAGGAGTGCTAACATCATACAAAAAAAAAAAAAAAAAAAAAGTGATCAAAATCTCTAAAATATACATTTTTTAATAAGATTTCATGACCCAGAAAAAAGAGATTCTAGGACCTTTTTGCTAAATGAAGGACTATGTTTGATTAGATATGAATAAAGTAACCATCAAATGCTCACAAATATGACACATTAGAAGACCTCAAATCAATTTAAAACCCCATTGTATTGACTTTTCAACACCAATGTGGATTCCCTCCACTAAACTTGAACTTTACATGCACATCAATTTTAGAATGGGTAATTAGAGTTGCACACTCTTTTCAACTTCTTACACACTATTGCAAGTGAAAATTTTGTGCTAATAAATAATGAAATAAGGGTGAAAGAAGTTAAAAGAGGTGTGTGAATATTATTTCTCTTTTAAACTTTGCATTTAAGAAGAATGTACAACTAAAGAAGTATATAAAAGAAAAATTTTAACATCCAACAAATTTTGTAATACCATTGAATTTTGGGGTGCTGCGTACCATTTAATTAATGTAGAAAACATAAAAAGAAAAAAAATTCAATAAAATGGATACGGAAGATAATCATAATATAAGAAAGAAAAATTGTTGCATCTTAAATTAAAGTCGATGTCTTGGCCTCAAAGATTCAAAAAAAAAAAAAAACAATAAAAAGGTTTCCTAATAGAAAATGAACATGGAAATTAACGTGTGAATTGTAAAAGAATGACAAAGGTATTAGTATATAAGTGGAAAACAATGTGTGGCTTATGTGAGACGAAAATTTATTAGTTGAATGTCAGGTAAACAAAATAAGAAAATTTGACTGATTTATGGTGACACAATATTCAAAGGGATTTTGGAAGCTCAAAATGAAAGAATTGTCCAAGGATATTTCTTTTGAAAAAAAAAATCATACTTAAAATAATGAAACTTGATTTGCAATATTAAGTGCCCAATACAGAAACGGATACATCTGAAAAAAAATAAAATTAGATACTTAAAATCACTCAATTAACAAATAAAATAGCAACTTCAACTCAAAAAAATCAAACCTGATATCAAATAAAATGATGACCATGAAATGTTAGGTATGAACAGTGAAATTGATATAAAAAATAGTTGTATGCCACGGAAGAGTTAACTGGAAAGGAAATAGATTGGAAGAGTTAATTGGAAAGGAAATAATCTGGAAGAGTTAACTGGAAAGGAAATAAAGGTAAATCTGTAAATTTTTTAGTCAAATTTAATCAAATTAATTTAATTACTTTGCCGAAGGCCACCACGTACAATGTATGTGCCTTCTTCCAGACAAAGAAAAAAAAATTCTTTACACCTGATATTACAATTAAATATCTTTATACTCACAAGCCCCTCAGGACCGAGTGAGTATTGCGTGCACCACGCGCGCCACGTGGCGTGCCACGTGGTGCACTAGAACCAATCACACATCGCCAAATAATACAAGGTATGACCCACCATTGCCACAGTGGCGATAAATTATTGGTTCTAGTACACCACGTGGCAATGCACATGGTGTATTATATACTTTTCCCTCAGGACCACCTACAAAACTTGTTTTTATTAATGAACAAAGTTGTTTTAGTTCTTATGATAAAATTTACTTCTACTGTTTGAAAAATATGTATGATGCAAATTACAAATGATTCCAAATAAAATTGAACACAAATATTTTTGTCATCTCAAGAGCTTTTTGTCAATGGGAGATATTTTTTATTAAATATATGAATAAACATTATAGCCACATACATAACTCTTAATCATATAGAAAGTAATTAAAATTCTAATTTACAAGATATAAGTTTGTCAGAAAAAGAGAAATCCAGGTATCTAATCATCCCATCATATGCTTTCAATTAGACATGCGACTCAATCCAATTGGTAGGTAACCAGATGAGTCAACATCTATGCAACAAACATGTTATTTGTAACAAGTAGTTCTGTTGTTGATTGGTTGATTGGTCACATTTTGTTCATGAAATAGCTTGCATTGGAGTGTCTGTTGTCAATATACATATATGCACATACATACATACAAACATGCATATAGATACTAGATATGTGTGTGTATGTATGCAACATGTGTGTGTGTGTCACATGCAGTAGATTCGAGACAAACATTTTAATTCATGCAAAGCACTAATAAAGAATTTTTTTACAATCATATTTTGCTATTGTATTTTATGCTTTCCGCCACCTTATCAAAGAATAAATTATCAATTTATATTACGGAAAAAAAAAACCCAAATCAAACTAGGATATTAGAGTGGTGGAGGTAGAGTTGATTAAAGAAACTCACATTAATTGCATTGTACTACCAAAAAAATTCTAAACTAAAGTAAAATAAAACTATATTTCTAAACACAATGAAGGAGTGTGGGTATAATTACAATTTTACAAAGATATTTCTACCTTAGTAACTCTGTGAGAAGATGAAGGAATAACAAGAGATTTTTTTTCCTTTGTTTTTGAAGAGAAATGAAAGAGTTAATTTAAACATGATTTTGTTTAATGGTTGTGCAAGTGCATTTGATTATCAAGGGAAAAAATGTTGGTTAATAATTGCATATTTATTTTTCTGAGGGATTTTTAAAATGTATTATTGTAGCACCCTTTTGTGATAAAATTTTGAGAAACTGAAATTAAAGGAAACAATAAATGAAAAATATAAGAGTGTACTCATGAGGTGAAAAGTATACATATTAATGGAACCTTCACTAGAAATATCTTTAACGCGTATTGAAGACAAGTCTCAAAAATTCATCTACAAAGCTGTCCTACATATTAACGAGGCTTTCGGAAACATGACCAGCAGTGAAAAAGATTGTAGACCAAGAAATTGGCCAATTGGAATTAGGCCCACAATAGTGAGCTTTGGTTTTTTTTTTTTTTTTCTTTTTTGGAGCCGCTTCAGTCAAAATTGGATTAAAATTCCTATGAAGGGGGCCTACATATTAATGAGGCTTTTGGAAATATGATTGTAGTCGGTCAATTAGATTTAGGTCCATAATAGTAAGTAGAACGCTTTAGTCAAAATTGGATCAAAATTTATCCACAAAGGTGGCCTGCAATATTAATGAGGCTTTTGTAAACATGACCAGCTGTGAAAAGGATTGTGGACCAAGACATTGACTGATTGGAATTGGGCCCACAATAGTAAGTAGACGCTTTAGTCAAAATGGGGCCAGATACAGTTGTCAGTGAAAGCAAAGCCCGGACGATTTATTGTATACCGCGTACAGAATACAAGTCTCAAAATTCATCTACGAATTATTTAAGTTGGCCTACATATTAATGAGGCTTTTAGAAACATGACCAATTGAGAAAAAAGCTGTAGACCAAGAAATTGGCCACTTGGGATGAGGATTTTAGAAACATAAGCGTCTCTGCTCGGAAAATTTTTATATGGACTCAATCTATGGTTTTACTTGTAAATCTTGTAGTTTAAAATAAAATTACATAAGTATTTTTATATCACTTTTTACGTCAGCATGCATTACTGTAATTATGTGACACTCTTTTAAATCACAAGAGTGAAAACTTATCTTAAGTTTATGTTATTCAATCAAAATAACATAAGGCTTTTAAGGGCAATGATACCCATTAAGAGGGAGATAAGGTACGACTAACCCCTAAGTTCAAGGGCAAAGTGTTATTAACTCTTAAAAAAATTACCGCTGCTGCATCCCAACTTAAAACCCAAAACGTTGTGCCCTCCACACTTTTCCCAAAAGCCACCCTTGGGTGAACGGATTAGGTTTTGCTGGGTGTAGTTTTTCCTTTTTTGTTATTATTATTTTTTTTCTTCGGAACTTAGTTTATGCGCAGTCAACGAATTATATAATCCATAATTCTGCAATGGTTTGGTTATATAAACAGTGGTGCATTCTTGTACTAATAAAAGAACAAGTTAACCGCATTGAATCCTTGCAAATTAATCACTCTCTCACTCATAAAAAATGCAGCTCCACGATCCAATTTCTTCCGGATTTTGGTCATCATCACCATCAGCAAAAATTTTGTTCATGCTTCAAGTTGCTAGTTGCCATGAATTTGTCAATAAACCATGCTTCATCTGCTTAATAGACTTGACAATGAGAACTGATCAACTTGCTCTGCTTGAGTTCAAGAATCAGATATATAGTGATCCTCTTGGAGTGCTGAACTCATGGAACCATACACAACACCATTGCCAATGGGAAGGAGTCACATGTGGCAAACGACAGTCAGAGGGTCACAGCCTTAAATCTAACAGGTAAGAGTTTGTCTGGAACCATATCTCCTCACAGTAGGAAATCTCAGCTTCATGAAGTTTATTAACCTGAGGGAGAATCAATTCCATGGTGAGATTCCACAAGAAGTCGGTCGGCTATTCCGACTAGAATATCTTGATCTGATAGGTAACACACTGAGTGGACAAATCCCAGTTAATTTGAGCCAGTGCTCTCAAATAACAGTCATTTACCTATCTTTTAATAGACTAGAAGGGAGAATCACAATTGAACCAAGCAATTTGAAGAAACTTGAAAAGCTTTATCTTCATTCAAACAACTTGACAGGAGAGATTCCTTCCGCCATAGGGAACCTATCATCATTGGTTGAACTGAATCTCAGCCATAACAAATTGGAGGGAAATCTGCCCGAGGAGATGGGCTTGTTAACTCGTTTAACCAAATTAGGGGTGTCAGTAAATAAATTATCTGGTACGATCCCTGCCTCCATTTATAATATTACAGCTATGGTTCTCATTTCAGCAGCAGCTAATTTCTTTCATGGAAATCTTCCAACCAATTTAGGTCTCACTCTACCAAATTTACAAGCACTAGGCATTGCAGGAAATGAATTCTCTGGCCACATTCCCATTTCAGTCACCAATGCCTCTGCGCTTGAGGTACTTGATCTTCCGAACAACAAGCTTGAAGGGCAAGTTCCAGCGAATTTAGGAGTCCTGTTAAAGCTTCAAAGAGTTAGTGTTTTCGGAAATCTCTTAGGTAGTAGTTCTACAGGAGACCTGGGATTTATCGCAACATTGACAAACAGCACTAATCTGAAGATTCTTTTGTTGCACATGAATAATTTTGGAGGCGAAATACCTAAAGCCGTGGTAAACCTCTCACATCAACTCACAGAATTCGACATCTCAGGAAATAAATTATCAGGAACTATCCCTGAAGGATTTGGAAGTTTTGATAAACTATACTATCTCAATGCGGCTTTGAATTCCCTCTCTGGTGTCATGCCAAGTGATTTTGGTGAATTCAAAAACATGCAATATTTGGATCTTGATGGAAACAGGTTGTCTGGACCCATATTGTCGACCGTATGCAACGTTACTTCCCTTTACCATCTGGACTTATCGAGCAACAGGTTTGCAGGCAATGATATATTTAGCAATGTTCTTGTAAACTGCCAAAATTTGCAATACCTGGATATATCTCAAAACAACATTAGTGGTGTTGTAACACCACATTTTTTTGGCATGCACTCCTCACTAAATTTCTTGAGCTTAGGACGGAACATATTCAGTGGTTCACTACCTCTTGAAGTAGGAATGCTGATACACTTGGAGGTTTTCAACGTTTCCTACAACAAATTTTCTGGAGAAATACCCTTGCCACTTGTCAATTGCCTTGATTTGAAGTACATTGATATGCAATTCAACTTTTTTGAAGGGATCATCCCCCCAAATTTGGCTTCTTTGAAAGGTATCCAACAACTAGACCTTTCAAGTAACAACTTGACAGGACGAATACCAAGGGACCTTGAAAAGCTTCAGTACTTGAGGTATTTGAACCTTTCTTATAATGACCTTGATGGTGAGGTACCAAGTACTGGTATTTTCAAAAACGCAAGCCAAATATCATTGGCTGGAAATAAAAAACTTTGCGGTGGTATTCCTGAATTGAATTTCCCATCTTGCCCCATGAAGAAGGGAAAGAACAAAAGAAAGCTTAACGCCGCTGTAATGCTGTCCACAGTTTTACCAGCAACTGTTCTTGTTCTTGGTGCATTATTGTTCTATTTTGTGATATATCAAAAAAGAAATACAAGAACGGTTGGTCTCTCTATGGTGCCCACAAAAGCCGACAAGCACTTAAGAGTTTCTTACCATGAGCTCCATCGAGCAACTTCAGGATTTTCTCCAGAAAAGATGATCGGATCAGGAAGTTTTGGGGCAGTTTACAAAGGAAGGCTAGACCAGCATCGAGATAGACTTGTTGCGATAAAAGTTCTGAACCTCCAGAGGAATGGGGCTTCCAAGAGCTTCAAGGCTGAGTGCAAAGTTTTAAGAAACATCCGCCATCGAAATCTTGTTTCTATCTTAGGTTATTGCTCCAGCATTGATTCCAAGGGTCAGGAATTCAAAGCTCTCATCTATGAGTTTATGGAAAATGAAAATCTTGACTTGTGGTTGCATCCTGGAGAGAAAACTGATCAGACGATAACATCTAGAAAGCTTGATCTTTTTCAGAGATTGAATATTGCAATTGATGTTGCCTCAGCATTGCATTATCTTCACAACCACATCGAAACAACAATTGTTCATTGTGATATAAAGCCAAGTAACATTCTTCTTGACAATGACTTTGTAGCTCATGTGGGTGATTTTGGATTAGCAAGGCTTCTACCTAAAACCATCAATACTATCTTGGAACAAGGGACTAGCAGTTCCCTTTCGATCAGAGGATCAATAGGCTATGCAGCTCCGGGTAACATTTTTGTTATGTTTATGCATTAATATCATATGAATGGTCAGCATTAATTTTCAGTAGAAATTTACATTTAAACTTTAGTAACTGAAGGTAGCAAACCCAGGTTACAAATTTTCGGACATTGTTTGGCATAATTGCTAGGATAGTTTTTTCATGGATCAGGGGTGGCGAAAGTTAGAAGTACTTCTTAATCTAAGTCAGGAAATAATAAATGTGTGTGTGTGTTTTTTCAAACACTATCGGCTTGATTCAAACACGATAAAGCTTAGCAATTATAAGTACCAATAAATCTGTGGTACACGAAATTTATGGCAAATGAACCTTGAAGTAATTAAAATATCTATTTTTGAATTCAAGTTCAATGAAAGAATTTTTCACAACAGAGTGATAATTATAAATCATTACACCTCCTTGAAATAAGCTTATATCTACACTGTATATGTAATCTAACTCTTATAGATTACTTCTGACCATAACATACAACATCAGTAGCCCGCAAAAAATATAACATTAATAGTAAAATTGGTTTTCTAATTGTCAAAAAAAAAGAGAAAAAATATTTCAGAGTACGGAATGGGCCATCAAGTATCGATCCAAGGGGATGTTTATGCATATGGGATTCTCTTGCTAGAGATGTTCACAGGAAAGAGACCAACGGATGATGTGTTCAAGGATGGATTGGACTTGCATAATTATGTTAAAAGAGCATTGCCTGAACATGTTTTTATGATTATTAGTCCATCACTTCTTTCAAATGGCGATGATAATGGGGAAGTTACTACACAAGTAGAACTATGCAATGATGACAAAAGGATGCAATGCGTTGCTTCAATTTTGAAAATTGGTATCAAATGCTCTGCAGCATTACCAGATGATCGGATGCCTATGCATGAGATTGAAAGAAAATTGCATCACATTAAGAACAGATTTCTTGGTGTCAGAATGAACACAACAGATATTGATGTTTGAGAGGTATGTACTTATATTTTATGAACAACAACCCCCCCCCCTCCCCCGCGCCAAAAAAAAAACACAAAAAATAGATCTTTTGTCAAAATTTGTGAGTTCATATTTATCTTGTTTTTTCTTTCTTTTAATTTTCTTTGAAATTTTCACTTACCAATTAGAGGAATCTTGATTTTCAGCAACATGACAAATTGCAGATTCAGAATAAAATTGTTGTGAAACTCGAGAACATCTCACTGATGTTGAAAAGCTATGTAGCCTCAATGTTAGCATCAGAACTTGTATAATATTTTTTTTTTTTGCATTTGTTGTGGTTAAATATTTTTGTGTTTATTGGCTTGAATCAAACTCTCATTGTAAATTGAATGATGAGTGTAGCAGTTAAAATATTTGTTATGAACTCAATGCAGAGTTGCCTGTTGCAGTGTACAGCTTCCTTTCAATATGTTTTTCACTTTGAAATTATATGTTCTATTTTTAACTTGAAAAACTTCCTACGAGTAAAAATGTGCATTAATGAACAACAACTTAGATTTTTATAGGAAATGATCTACAAGCCATGTGCTTTTACTACGAAAAGTCTACACATATACCATAATAAAAGTAGTTTGATGTCTTTATGTGAATAACTCTTGATTTACCTATTGTACCCATGAAATAAAAGAGTGGAAGTGCTGAATTGTTGGACACTAAAGTCTTATTTAATTTACATTATTTAGGATAAATTGAAATGAATATTGTAAATATCCAATAGTAATCAAGATTTAGAGACAGATGCTCAACTAAGTTTTTAACTGTTTCCTTTACCCAAGGACGCAAATAGATACGACTCTACGAATTTTTGGGTATTAAAAGAAATTAAATTGACCACTTAACTGTTATCTAAATTTGGCATATGAGATTAGAAAAGGAAAACAAGATAAAACCTTAACATACTTTAAATGAAAATTTCGAAGCCCCCCGCAGAGTTCAGCTATCTAAAGAGTCAATTGACTATCCAACCACCTATTTCTTCAACGTTTCTTTTCTTTGCTTTTTTTTGTGTGTATGGGTGTGCGCGTGGGTGTGTGTTTCAGTCATCCACTATAAAAGGTTTATCAATAAAAATTCTATAGCCTGTGATACATTTGCATATTGGATTTAACAGACCAAAAACAGTTGTAGCAGAAGCAAATGGCACTGACATATTGCTGTTTATATGACTGATGACACAGCTACGGGTGAAATTCATGATTTTGTAGAAGGCCGAAATTATTCCACATTGCTACCATCTTCAAACACAAAAACTCGAATTCTCAAAATAATTGCATAGCTTTTTGCAACTAATTTTCGACTAAAGAACAACACCAATGCTGAAACTAACTGTAAAACAAAATATCAAAAGACAATTTCAACAAGAGCACAACACTAATGGTTTGACTCCTCTTATCCAAAATCAACTCCTTAACTATACTTAATAAAAATGAAATGGAAAAAAGTCCAACTAGAGCTAAACAAATTAGAAAATGCTTTTAAAAAATATTTTTAAAGTTCAAATGAGTCAAACCACGAAGCTCAAATGATATAATTTAATTTTGACTAGATAAAATAAGACTTTCAACGTCTGCAACCTTATATAAAGTGGCCATTTATTCCTTAGTACCCTTCAATTACTACCAAAGAAGACTTGCATGCAGAGCAAGGCAAGTCAACAGCACTTTGCCAATGCTCAAGTATTTGAGAAGACCGAGAGTAGATTTTGGGCTTTTGCAATAGAGAAGAAGTCAAAATGGTAATCACCTCCTGACCAATTCAACTGCAGAGGAGAATTTTTGTAGCAAAGAACGGAAAATGCTCTACACGTCCCGAAATTTTCTACCCCAAGACACACGACGCTAATGTACACAATCATCATGATTTCGTCCCCACCTGCATTGCTATTTCTCTCTTTCTCTTAGTGCCTTTGTATCCATGAAGAAGTCGGGGATAAATTTTCTGCTTCAAATACTCTCTCACGTGATTCCTGCCCGAGTGTTTGAGATGACCGGTCGTAGATTAGTAGACTTTGCAGTAGAAATGGAGTCAAAATGGTAATCAACTCCTAGCCCATTAAGCCGCATATGAGAACCTTCACTAGCATAGAAAGGAAAATGCGATAGACGTCCCCAAATTTTCTACCCAGAGACACACGACGCTAATGGACATAATCACCATCAATAATTTTGTCCCCTCCGTCATTCCTATTTCTCTTGGTGGCGTTGTACTATTGAAGGCACGTTGGGGATAAATTTTCTGGTGGTATAGGAAAATACGGAAAAAAAAAAAAAAAAGCGCGTACATTTGATTGGAGATTATTTGTTGAATTTCGCTATATACAGCGGCTCAGTTAATTTGTATATTAATTTTTTTCCAGAAATTTCAGCTTGTATTATGTATAAACTTGTACAAAATGTTCCTTACACACAGGGTAACTACCCAAAACAATTTATGGATTTCCAATAATCCATGCTGGAAAATGTCTTTTCCATTCAATATCATGCTTAATTAGTGATGGCAAATTAGGACGGGACTGATTTCTAAAATATAATAATATTGTTGAATAAGTGCGAAAACCTAATCCTTCGATATTTAAATCATTGCATCTTGTTTGTGAAATATAAATTCATCCTCTATTCCTCGGAACTAAAGAACTGTAATCCTACCTCTTGTTGGAAAAATGGAGCTCTGAAATTATGGGATGATCTGGAGTTTGAATCCAGGAGTAGTAGTATTTCATATTTCTTATTTTATTTGGATTAAAATTCAGGAGTGATATTGTTTAGAATAAATTTCTTAACTTTGAATATAATTCTTAGATTGGCGGTATTGTTTAGAATTTAGCAGTAGTTGACTGAAGTGAAAAGTGGAAAATGCATATGTTCTTAACCTGTAAAGCAACACATAAATGATGAAATTATTGTTAATATAAGACACTGCTCACACTTGATAACCACTGGGCTATTCGGCAACAGACTCGAAGGAAAAATTCCTATTGAGCTGACCGATTTGAAGAAGCTTGAAAATCTTTATCTTTCTGGGAACAACTTGATAGGAGAGATTCCTTCATCCATAGGAAATGTATCCTCATTGAGGGAACTCAATCTCCGAAATAACAACCTAAAGGGAAATCTGCCCAATGAGATGGAATTGTTAACTAAATTAGGGGTGTCAGTAAATAAACTATCTAGAGCGATCCCTACTGTCACGCCCCGTGACCCGAGACGTAGCACCCGCCATCCTTTAGATTACACTAGAACAATAGGCTAATCAAAGCGAATCAATCACTAAAGCAATTCATAACTTAACAAATGTACAGACATAGCCCAAAAGTATCATTTCATTCATTCAAAATAATTGTCATCCATTTACATTTCCATCACCCCATAACAAAAATAATTGGGGAAAACACATGATAACCTAGCTATTCAAAATATGGCTATACAATGAATATCTCACAAATAACCTCTTCTATATCTAATGCCCAAAGATACAAATTAAGAGGTCCAAAAGTAATTCCAATTTTCTTCTACAAAATCATCACCTGTGAAATACAAGGATGGGGTGAGTGATAATCACCCAGTAAGTAGTAAAAAGTCTCTTTGGGCTCAAGAGTGTTACACACACATAGATGTAGTTTTTCATTACCAAAATCATAGTTCATCATTATTCATAAAAATACGTGGTCAATTCATAAACAAATACAATTCAAGGTATAATCATAGATCAATTCAATGAGAGCTCAAGTAATTAGTGGACAAATGACCCTGGATATCCAATTGTAAACTACGACCCAGTTAACACGGTTCAAATCCAACTTTCACCCGGTTGGTCCGGTTCAAAGCTAACTTTCACTCGGTTAGTATGATTCAAAGGTTAAATCACAATGACCAATTTAAAAAACTAGTCTTGTCATAATTCATTTCATATACAATAGCGCAAACCATAAATTTTTCAAATGACAATTACATCACGTATGTTCATTTCATAGTTAACAAGAACATAACCAATTATAGTTGATTATATTTGCAAATTCTTTGCCTTGATACAATCATCAATTAATAAAAAATTGACCCTAGCCTTTCTCTTCATGTCTATGTTTTTAGTCTCATTGAGAAACTAATCGCACACTCAAACCTATGATGGCCTTACTACTTTTTTCAAGAATGGTAATTTACATAACAGAACCTACATTAGAACAGAAATCTATAATTCAAGACCTAAATTTGTAATTCTATTTCAACTCTAAAGACGGAAAATAATTGAAACAAGCCAAAGAGGAAAAATTATCTAATCTCGGCAAAAGTCTTCTCCCTCGTTGGAACCGAAGAAAAAATCAAGTTATCTGTTTTTTCAATTTTGTTCAAAAGAAAAATTAAAAAAAAAAGAGAGCAGAGAATTAGAGTACGACACAAAGTAATCCTGCAATAATTTATAAATAGAAAATCGTAAGAAAATTTCAAAAAATACTTCTCTCATCTCTTCCCTTGATTAGCATTATGCAGGCATTAAAAAAACAAGGATTTTGCACGAAACTTGTCAACTTGGAAAATAATCGAAAAGAGAAACATAAATATTGGGGCCCGTCCTGAAAACAAAAATTGCAGACGGTTTTTTGGTGTTTTGTTGTTTTTGGATTTTTTTTTTATGGGCCCCAAAACTCCATATCTCATTGTGCCCCGGTCTGAAAGTGGTCCTTTCTTCTCCTCTCCTCCACACCTCTCGCGTGTACTACTCACTCTCTTCTTTTTCTATCTTGCCTTTTCTTTTTCCGTGACCCAACTAAAAGTTACTGTTTGCAATTTTTAAATACTTCAAAAGAGGTTTTTAAATTATTCCTTGTATATGAGGGTGCTATTTATAGTCAATTTATCCAACTAAGGATTCTTTATGTGATATTCAAAACTTTACTTTTATGAGTGTTTTGAAATTATTCTTCCCAAATAATTATGACAAGCACTAACATGGGTAGAATTTCAGGTCTTAATTCTACCATGGTTTGGTTATACAAGATGTAGTATTGGTGAACCGTTTTCAGAATAAAACACAAATTAACCACACTGAATCATCAATTGTTGCAAATTAATCACTCTTTCACTCAGAAAAATGCAGCTTCAAGTTCCAACTTCTTCCGGATCTCGGCCATCATCAACATCAGCAAAAGTTTTGCCCATGTTTCTAGTTCTAGTTGCCTTGAATCTGTCAATAAACCATGTTTCAGCTGCTAATAAACTTAACAATGAGACCGATCAACTTGCTTTGCTTGAATTCAAGAGTCAAATATATGATCCTCTCGGAATGCTGAACTCATGGAACCATTCACAACACCATTGCCAATGGCGAGGAGTCAGATGTGGCAATCGACATCAGAGGGTCACAGCCTTGAATCTAATAGGTAAGAGTTTGTCTGCAATCATATCTCCTCATATAGGAAATCTCAGCTTCTTGAAATCCATCCATCTGGAGGAAAATCAGTTCCATGGTGAAATTCCGGAAGAGATTGGTCATCTGTTCCGTCTAAGGTTTCTTAACCTGTCAAATAACATATTGAGTGGAAAGATCCCTGTTAGCCTAAGTAACTGCTCAAACATATTAAGCATTGGCCTAAGATGGAACAAACTTGAAGGCAAAATCCCTATTGAGCTAACAAGTTTGAAGAAGCTCGAAAATCTTTATCTTTCTGTCAACAATTTGACAGGAAAGATTCCTTCCTCCATTGGGAACACATCGTCATTGACAAATCTGTTTTTCGCAGAAAACATTTTAGAGGGCAATATGCCTTAAGGAGATGGGCATGCTAACAAATTTATATATGTTAGCAGTTGGATCAAACAAATTATCTGGTTTGATCCCCACTTCTATTTATAACATTTCATCTCTCGCTTTCTTTTCAATAACGGCAAATTCTTTTCATGGAAATCTTCCAACCAACATAGGTCTTATCCTACCAAATCTGCAAATCCTAGAAACTGGGGCGAATGAATTCAGTGGCAAAATTCCAGTTTCCATCAACAATGCTTCTGGGCTTGAGTTACTTGACCTCGGTGGCAATAAGTTTGAAGGGCAAGTACCAACTAATTTAGGAGATCTATCAAACCTTCAAATTCTAAAACTTGATGAGAATCGCTTGGGAACTAATTCTACGAGAGACTTGAGTTTCATTTTATCATTAACAAACAATAGTAATCTAAGGATTATTGGCTTGGACGATAATAATTTTGGTGGAGAAGTACCAAAGTTCATGGCAAACCTATCATATGAAATTACTGAATTATACTTAGGAGGAAATCAAATTTTAGGAACTCTTCCAGAAGGACTTGGAAATTTTGCCAATCTAATTTTCTTTGATATGTCGTGGAACTCCATCTCAGGAGTCATACCAAGTGATTTTGGTAAATTTGAAAACTTGCAATATTTGTATCTGCAGCGAAACGGGTTGTCAGGAGAAATTTTGCCTACCATATGTAATATTACCACCCTATACGATCTGGAATTAGGAGACAATTTTTTTGAAGGCAGCAACATATTTGGCAATATCTTTATGAACTGCCGATACTTGCAATATCTGGATGTATCTATAAATAACCTTAGTGGTGTTATACCACCACAATTTTTTGACATGCACACCTCATTAGTACATTTGAACTTAAAGCATAACACATTTAGTGGTTCTCTGCCTCGTGAAGTAGGAAAGCTGACACACTTGGTCAGGTTCTCCTTAGCCTACAACAAATTTTCTGGAGAAATACCCTTATCACTTGTTGATTGTTTGAGTTTGGAGAATCTTGAAATGCAAGACAACTTTTTCCAAGGGACGATTCCCTCAAAATTGGCTTCTTTGATAGGCCTCCAAGAATTAGACCTCTCAAGTAACAACTTGACTGGACAAATACCAAGAGGCCTTGAGAAACTTCAGCACTTGGTGTATTTGAACCTTTCATACAATGACCTTTATGGTGAGGTACCAACTACTGGAATTTTTGGGAATGCAAGCCAAATAACTTTGATCGGAAACAACAAATTTTGTGGAGGCATTCCCGAATTGGATTTCCCACCTTGCCCTGTGATCAAGGAAAAGAAAAGGCAAAAGCTTAAGATCATTGTACTATTATCCACAGTTTTACCTGTAATAGTTCTGGTTCTTGGTACAATGTTGTTTTATATAATGATGCGCCAAAAGATGTATAGAAGAAATACTGGTTTGCCTATGGTGCCCACAACAGTCGATAGACTCAATAAACTCTTAAGAGTTTCTTACCATGAGCTCCATCGTGCAACTTCCGGATTTTCTCCAGAAAACTTAATTGGAGGAGGAAGTTTTGGAGTTGTTTATAAAGGAAGGCTAGATCAACATGGAGAGAGGCTTGTTGCAATTAAAGTTCTTGACCTTCAAAAGCACGGGGCTTCCAAGAGCTTCAAAGCTGAATGCAAAGCATTAAGAAACATTCGCCATCGGAATCTAGTTTCCATTTTAAGCTATTGCTCCAGCCTTGATTCCATGGGGCATGAATTCAATGCGCTAGTCTATGAGTTTATGGAAAATGGAAATCTTGATTTGTGGTTGCGTCCTGGAGAGACAACTGATCAGACAACAAAATGTAGAAAGCTCAATCTTTTTCAGAGACTAAATATTGCAATTGATGTTGCCTCTGCGTTGCATTATCTTCACAACCATAGTGAAACAACAGTTGTTCATTGTGATGTAAAACCAAGTAACATTCTTCTTGACAATGACCTTGTTGCTCATGTGGGTGATTTTGGACTAGCAAGGCTTCTTCCTAAGACCAACAAAACTACCTTGGAACAAGGGACTAGCAGTACTGTTTCAATCAAAGGATCAATAGGCTATGCAGCTCCAGGTAATATTTCTATTATGTTTAGGCAATATTATCATGTGAATTGTCAGCATTAATCTTCAATATAAATTTACATTTAAACTTCAATCACTATACCAAGGTTACAAAATTTTCTCAACATAATTGCGTAAGTCAGGACAAATGTGTGTGCGTTTGTTTTACCCAAACATTTCATGCTTAATTTACCAACGATAGAGCCTAACAATTGTGAATACAGATAATCTATTTTACACGAAATTCTGACAACTGCACCTTGGAGACAAAAATCGTATTAAAATATCAAGTTTCCAACTGAAGTTGAATGAAAGAATTCACATATCAGAAATTATCATAACTCCTTCAAAAAAAAAATTATATCTACAATTCATATGAAATTCAATACGTGGACATTACTCTTGATTGCATGATCCTTTCTCCTTTCTTGATTCATTTGTTGATCGCTGAGAAAAGCAACTAAAGAGTACAGCTAGTTTCCAAATCTATAATTTCTTGTAGTCTAAAGCACAAACATTTATTTAAATCTTTGGTAAGATTCATAAGTAAATTTGTTTACTAACTGAGAAAAAATATTTCAGAGTACGGAATAGGCCATCAGGTATCGACCCAAGGGGATGTTTACGCATATGGGATTCTCTTGCTAGAGATGTTCACAGGAGAGAGGCCAATGGATGATATGTTCAAAGATGGCTTGGATCTGCATAACTATGTTAAAAGAGCTTTGCCTGAACATGTTTTCATGGTTATTGATCCATCACTTCTTTCAAATGGAGATGATAACGGGGAAGCTACTACACAACTGGAACTGTGCAATGATGACAAAAGGATGCAATGCGTTGCTTCAATTTTGAAAATTGGAATCAAATGCTCTGCAACATTACCAGATGATCGGATGCCTATGGATGAGATTGAAAGAAAATTGCATCGCATCAAGGATAGATTTCTTGGTGCCAGAATGAACACAACAGATCTTGATGTTTAAGAGGTATGTACTTATATGTCATGAACAACAAACACCCCCCCCCCCCCTCCGAAAAGAAAAAAAAAACACAGCACCCACAAAAAAAAAGGATTTTTTTC
This sequence comes from Mitragyna speciosa, assembly GCA_024721245.1. Lineage (NCBI taxonomy): Eukaryota > Viridiplantae > Streptophyta > Magnoliopsida > Gentianales > Rubiaceae > Mitragyna > Mitragyna speciosa. The sequence goes on from CM045557.1 coordinate 5,108,876, forward strand.
CAAATCTATGAGTTTGATATTAATCTTTTTCTTTCTTTCTTTTAATGTTCTTTGAAGTTTTTACTTACTAATTAGAGGAATCTTGATTTTCAGCAACACGACAAATTGAAAATTCAGAATAAAATTGTTGTGAAATGTTGGGTGTCAAACCAGCAAAATAAAATTCACCTACTCAATTAAAAATAAGAATGAAGTGCAGTGATGAGTAGGGTCGTATCCACAGGGACTAGTAGATTTATTTTCTTTAAAAACTAAAAATTAAAGGAGGGGGATTTAACAAGAATTAATCTAAAGAGAATTCAATTCGCGAAATCTAATAATTAAATCAAAGGATTCAGTTAAAGAAGTCTAATGACGCAAAATTAATTTAAACGAAATCAAATATTAACTAAGCTCTAGTCAAAGGAATAATCTCAACTCTGGTTCAATTTAACTGATCATCGATGCAATAATAAATTTCCACATTCATGAATAAATTGGTTATGGTTGTTGAGACGCTCTAACAACCTGCTCTTCCTTACTGTGTCGGTAATCAAGGTACGACCGTTAATTACTTCTCTAATCAAATAATAACCCTAGGTACGACCTTAGGATTCAATTATTCAACAGCCTTAAAACTAGAAAAGCCACCAATTCTAACCAGCAAATACCTACGAGGCTTTGTTCAAATTAGATTATTTATTCCCGTGATATAATCCAAAAGTCTCTATTACGATTGAATTAATCACTCGCCACAAATACTAAAACTATCAAACAATTACGGATTTGACGTTTTAGATGGCCCTAGATTATTTGACAATTAAATAGTGATCAGTTATTTAATTGGCAAGAATAATCACACAAGAATGAACACAATCACCTTGGAATTAAACAGAGAATAAATAAATACCCAAAAACAGCAGAAAATAATAAAAACAATTAGATCTTACAATAATAGATGAACCAAGAGTTTCGATTATCCTTCAACTAGATAGAAGAGTCTAGCCACGAAATCATGGCTTCAAATCTCCAAAAATATTTAACAGAAATTTTGTTCGTAGAGAAAGAAAAAGAAAAACTAAAGAACTAATAGAAAACTCTAAAAGAAAACTAAAGCTCTCTCAATTTTTCTGCTGAAAGCTGCGTGTCTGTCTGCTCCAGAAATTGCGTTCCCCAATATGTCTTCTATCCCTCCTGCACGTTTCTTTCCTTTTGTCTTGGTTTCCTTGTACAAGTCAAACTCTTTCCTTTTGTCTTGGTTTCCAATTCTTTCCAATAAAGAATTTTGTCTACTGAAAGTCTTCATTATATAGAAAGTGGGACCCTTCAAAATCAGCCTTTTGGAAAGTTCACGTTCCAGAATTCTGCACTGCAGCGTGATATATAGAAAGTGGGACCCTTCAAAATCAGCCTTTTGGAAAGTTCACGTTCCAGAATTCTGCACTGCAGCGTGAGTAGACCGTGGTCACGGTCTATCAGATATAGTCTTATGGAATTTTAGACGAATTTAGAGTATTTTCTTCATAATTTCCTACAGTTAATCCCAAATAACAAGAAGTGAATAAATGGAAGTATTAAACACAATTCTTGACCAAAATAAGGGGAAATTAAATATAAATCACATGTCAATTTAACACCCTAACATGAAACTCAAGAATATCTCAATGATGTTGAGAAGCTATGTAGGCTCGATGTTAGCATCTGAACCAATATATTATACAGTTTTTTTTTTTTTTTTTGTGCATAAATATTTTTGTGCTTGTTGGCTTGAATCAAACGCTCGTTGTCAATTGTAATAACGAGTGTAGCAGTTAAAATGTGTATTATGAACTCAATGTAGAGTTGCCTATTGTATTGTATAGCTTCCTTTCAATTCGTTTTTCACTTTGAAATTAGATGTTCTATTCTTTTTCACTTGAAAAACTTCCTAGGAGTAAAAATGCAAATTAATGCACAACAACTTAGATTTTTATAGGAAATGATATACAACCCATGTACTTTTACCACAAAAAATCTACATCTGTGTTATACTATTATAAAAGTGGTTTGATGTCTTTATGTGAATTTCTCTTCCTACTTTAATTTACCGATTGTACCCATTAAATAAAAAAGATGGAAATGCTGAATTGTTGGATGGTAGAGTCTTATTTAATTTACATTATTAGGATAAACCAAAATGAATAATGTAAATATCTAATAGCGATCAAGACTTAGAGACAGATGCTAAACTGAGTTTTTAACTGCGTCCTTTTCCTAAGGAAGCAAATAGACATCCCCAAATAGAGAAATCCTCGTACAACTTTCAAATTCTTGGGTATTAAAAGAAATTAAATTGACCATCAACTGTTAACTAAATTTGGCATTTGAGATTAGAAAGGGAAAACAAGATAAACCCTTAACATACTTCCAATGAAAATTTTGAAGTCGCAGTAAAGCACAGCTAATTAGAGAAGCAGTTGAAAATTTCTTCAACTTTCATTTGTTCATTTTTTTTGCTTTTTTCTTTCAATGTTTCAGCCAGATACTATAATGGTTTTATCGATAAAAATTCTATAGCTTGTGATACATTTGTTAATTGGAATTAACAGACCAAAAACAGTTGCAGCTGAAGTTAATGGCACTGATATTGCTGCTTTATATGACTGATGACATAGCTACGTGAGAACTTCATGATTTGGTAAAATGCCAAATTTATTCCACCTTGCCACTGATCTTCAAACCCAAAAACTCGAGTTCTCAAAATAATTTTATAGGCTTTTGCAACTGGTTTTCAACTAGAGCACAATACTAACGCTCGAACTAACTATAAAACTAAATTTCAAAAGCCAATTTCCCTTTGATCATTAAGCTACTCCTTTGATCCTGTAATAATAGGGCCCTTCATGGGCATATATGTAATTTTTACCCTTTGGGCCATTTAGTAGATTAGAAAACTTTGAAGGACTTAGATACAATTTTTGTCAAATTGATTTTATCCCCAAAGACTTAGGGTTCTTACCATTATCTCTTCTTCCTCTCCCAAGTTTTTCTCACACTCTCTAAAGGTTTTCCTCCTTTCCATTTGAAGAGAACATTGAAGGGCACAACCCCCCAAAGGAAGCAAGCAAAGGCCCCTTTTATTCTTTCAATTTTAACCAAGGTAATCCTCCCTCTTTCCAAGTCTAATTCATTTCTCTAGTTGTGATTCTTTGATTTTGATAGGAATGGCAGTTGTAATTAGTAGATCCTTGAGTCTTATGCTTTTAAGAGTCATGCTTATGCTATAGAGTATGTGATATGTGGGTATTGGAGTCCCTTGACATTTGATGAAATATAGGTATAAGATCTTGGGAAATTTTGTGTGATCTTTGAGGTTAATCCATGATATGTGTTGTATGTTGTGTTGAGATAGTACTTTTTGCCTTATTATGTCATTTTGAGGTTGTTTTGTTGCTTGGGTAGAGCCAGAAGAAGATAAATAGTGTTGGGTGTGTGTTTGAGAAGTTGCAGGTCGTTTCTGGGCTGTTTCTGGTGCCATCCACGGCCCCATCCGCGCTGCGGATGGAACTGCGGATGATCGGGCTCAGTGTCTGGGCCAATCCGTGGCGCGGATCAAGCCGCGGCCCTGGCTCGTCACTGTTCACCCACGGCTCGCCTTCTGCGGATGCACCTTGATCCGCGGGCGTGGATCAAGAGATCCCACCCGCGGATCGTTTTGTTTCCTGGGAGGTTGTTTCTTCTATCATTTTGAGTAGGGAATTAAGTTGGTTATGTTTCTTTGATAGAATTAGAGTATGATTTGGGTGTTATTCATGCATTATAGGTGACGAAGAACTTTATCCCTACTCGGATTACGTTAATTAATCTTGGGATCGAGGTAAGTAGTATTTGATTTTCTTTGCTTTTGGAACTGTACTTTGACAATGATAAAGGCTTTAAATGATATTTTCTATATAAATGGGCTTACGTTTGGTTACTTTGGTTTTACTATAAAATGAGTGTATGTGGTCTAAATAATCAATTGAATGAATATATGTTTGAGCTCTTGTATGTGAAATGGATTTGTGATGGGACCAGTTCCTTAATTTGGTGTATGTAGTAAAATATTTGGACCGTACTAACCGGGTGATAGTTAGTCTTGAACTGGACCAACCAGGTGATAGTTAGTTTTGGACCACGTTAACCGGGTTATAGTTAACAATTGGAATTCCAGGATCATGTGTCTACTAACTACTTGAGCTCTCTCTTATTTTGAATCGCATTATGTGATGTTTTGAATTTGTACCGTGTCTAAATGGACCACGTGTTATGAATGACTATGACTTTGATTTTGATTTAGAAATTTACCTATGCATGAATAACAAACTAAAGCCTCAAAGAGAACTTTTACTACTTACTGGGTGATTATATCACTCACCCCTTTGTTTAACCTCGCAGGTGATGAATTTGTAGAAGGTGACTGGGGAGACTTTTGGACCTCATAGTCATAGATAGGTTAGACATGAATGAGATTATTTTTTATAGCATTGATGTATAGCCATATTTTTGTATAGATTAGGTTATACATGTTTCCCAACTATTTTTGTGTTATTGGGGAAAAGAAAATGTAATGGATATTGTATATCTTTTGACTATGAATGAAATGTATTTCTTTGGGCATCTTTAGCATCCATTGAGCTTTATATTGTGATTAGAGGATAATTTGTCTTAGTTTAGCCTTGTGTCCTAGCTTAGCCTAGGGCATAGTGGGTGCCACGTCTCAGGCACGGGGCGTGACAGATCCAAATTCAATTCCTTAAAAATCCTGAATAAATAATCATATGGAAAACATCGAACTCGTGGGATCTTTTATTGTCATTCTGGACAAACTACACAAATTAGAAAATGTTTTAAACTACTAGAAAATATTTTCAAACTTCAAATGAGTCAAACCACAAAACTGTATTTTCTCAAATGATATAATTTAATTTTGACTAGATAAAATAAGACTTTCAACGTCTACAACCTTATCTAAAGTGGCCTTTTATTTCTCGGTATTCTTGAATTACTACCAAAGGAGACCTGCATGCAGAGCAAGCCTAGTCAACAGCAGGCTGAGTGTTTGAGATTTATTCATAGGTTATAAGATTTCTAGTTTTCGTATAAAAATATCGAATCCGAATAATAAGAGTATATAAATCAAAAGATGTACTGAATAAATCATTTATATTATCATTTGAAAACACAATTTAAATTTTGGGAGTATGTTTGTTTCTATGACGGCCAAGTGTAATGTGGAACCCATGTTAGACAAGGTCTCTAGTACACACTATTTCACGGGGTGTTGTTTCTCTTTTTAATCAATAAATCGAAATAACCCAATAAAATGTTTTCTGCTAAGTATAAATATTGTTAAAACGGTTCTAATTATTTTACACTTCCAAAGCTGAATTTCATGATTTCAATTCTTAAGAAATTGGTTCTCTTTACTCAAGCCTTTTGTGTTCACAAAACTTGAATGAAGACTCTCTCTGGCTCATTACTAATTTGATGGTGTGTAATAATTGAAAGTCCAATGATCAGTTTTAAGTATCATATGCTAATCTTTTAAGAAATGAATATAGTTTAAATTTTTTTTTCTTTTGTCATTTCATTTGCTACCCATGCAGCACGGCATTGTTGCTAGTATATACCATAAGAAGGAAGTGTAACAAGTACTGACAGCAGTATTTATTTAAAGTAAGTGTATACATATGTTTGTGTGTGTATATGTGCATTCATCCAAACTTAAATAAGAGCCATAAAATTGATTTTCTAATTGCCAAAAGAAAATTTTCAGAGTATGGAATGGGCCTTCAAGTATTAACCATAGTGCCAGAGACGGTTAATGCGAAGAGGTCAACGGAAGAAATGTTTATCATGGCTTTATACAAACTTATGAGATTAAAATTACAATTTACAATTTTAAACAAATTTATTACATAGCCTAATTATAATCCGAAAAATTAGTTTCTTAATCTTATATTTGCCTCGGTCCTATAATGAATAAAACCATGTCTTAATCCAATAATTTTGTATATCCAAAAAAAAAACAGAGAGACAATGTTCGACGATAATAAATAAACTAATCCAATAATCTAATTACATATTCATATGGACACAACATGCATGAAATAAAGCTTCACCAAGCAATCATACGCCAATCAGGTAAAACACAACATGCATGTCATGTCGTAAAAAGCAATCAGTCGGCAATTTTTTTTTTTTTTTTATTGTCAAAACCGAAACCTATTCATGAATGGATCAAGAAAGGTATATATAGTTGAATACAAATGAATAGGCCAAGGATGTATTCAACGCAACATTGCAATCACACCTTTCAAGTAACAACTTGACTGGACAAATATCAAGAGACCTTGAGAAACTTCAATATTTGAGGTATTTGAACCTTTCGTATAATGACCTTTATGGTGAGGTACCAACTACAGGAATTTTGGGCAATGTAAGCCAAATAACATTAATTGGAAACAAAAAAATTTGCGGAGGCATTCCCAAATTGGATTTCCCACCTTGCCCTGTGATCAAGGAAAAGAAAAAGTCGAAGCTCAAGATCATTATACTGTTATCCTCAGTTTTACTTGTAATGGTTCTGATTCTTTGTGATAATATGGACCTTGAGGGGCTTATGAGCAATTTTGATAAATTTGAAATCCTTCCCCAAATTGCTAGGGCTACTTTTCTCTCCTAATCTTTGCTTTCTCCTCTTCTCTTCCAATTAGCTCTCTCTCCCCCATCTCTCTAAAGAATCTATTCCTTTTCTCTTACTAGAAGGAAGTGGTGAAGAACTTGGTCTTCAAGGGGAGGCAAGTAAGAGGTGCTATTTTGAAACTCATAACCAAGGTAATTTTTCCCTCTTTCCAAAGCTAATTCATTTCCCTAGTTGTGATTCTTTGATGTTGGTGCTATGGTAGTTGTAATTGGTAGAATCCTTGAGTCTTACATTTTAAGAGTTATAATTGTGCTTTAGAGTGTGTGAATATGTGATCATTGAAGTCTCTTGACCTTTGATGAAAAATGGGTATAAGAACTTGGGGATTTTGGTGTGATTTGAGTGTGATTCATGATATATGTTGTAGATTGTGTTAATGTAGTGTTCCCTTACCATATTATGCCATATTTGAAGCTATTTTTGGTGTTGGTTTGAGTTGGGTTGAGTTGAGAGAGTTCGATTTTGGGTTTTGAGAGTTGTAGAGGTTGCAGGTCAGTCTTGCTAGGCTTCATCCGCAGGTGCCATCCGCGGCCGCGGATGAAGCTGCGGCTCGTCTAGGTTGCCCCTTTGGGGTCATTCGCGGTGCCCAGCCGCGCTGCGGATGACACCGCGGGTAGGAGCCCCTTGGGACTCTGACCCGAGCCGTAGGCATTAGCCGCGTCGCGCTAATACCGCGACTGGGTATTGTAGCGTGAGCCCGTCGCGACTGACGCTGCCGGGTCAGTACAATTTTTGCCTCTCTTCCTTCGTTTTGCATGTTAAACTTAGGTTTAAGCCTTTATTATGATTTCTTGATAGAATTAGCATATAATACGAGTCTTATTTGTGTATTATAGGTGACGACGGCGTATACCCTTATTCCGATTATTTGAACTAGTCCTTGGATTGAGGTAAGTAGTATTTCGCTTCTCTTTGCCTTTGGAAATGCACTATAATGATTACAGGATGATTTGAATGATATTTTCTTTATATAAGTTGGGCTTACGTTTGGTTACTTTGGTTTTCTATGAAACAAGTTTATGTGGTCTAATGAATCGTTTGAATGAACATATGATTGAGCTCTTGTATGTGAAGATGGCTTTATGACGGGACTAGTTCCTTAAATTGGTGATTGTAGCAAGTTGTTTTGAACAGTACTAACCGGGTGATAGTTAGTCTTGAACCAGACCAACCGGGTGGTAGTTGGTTTTGAGCCGCGTTAACCGGGTTATAGTTAACAACTGGAATTCCAAGGGTCATGTGTCCACTAACTACTTGAGCTCTTGTTCTTTGAATCGCAGTATGTGATATTTTGAATATGTATGGTTTATAACTTGACCACATGTGATGAATGACAATGGCTTTGATTTTGGTTGAAATTATCTATGTATGAATAACAAGCTAAGACCCAAAGAGAACTTTTGCTACTTACTGAGGTGATTTATCACTCACCTCGTTTGTTTAACCTCGCAGGTGACGATTTTGTAGAAGATGGCTGGGAGGACTTTTGGGCCTCATAGTCATAGATAGATTGGATAGGAATGAGGTAATTTTTGATAGCTTGATGTATAGTCATACTTTTGGTGTAAGATGAGGGTATTCATGTTTCTCCCTACTATTTTTGTTATTGGGAGAAAGATATGTATTGGACATTGTACATCTTTTGATTATGAATGAAATGGATTCCTTTGGGCATCTTAGTATTCTTTGAGACTTATATTGTGATTAGATGATGATCGCTTTGGTTTAGCCTTGTGTCCTAACTTAGCCTAGGGCATGGCGGGTGCCACGTCTTGGGCACGGGGCGTGACATTCTTGGTATATTGTTATTTTATACAGTGATGCACATATACAGTGATGCACCAAAAGATGTATAGAAGAAATGTTGGATTGCCTACATTGTCTACAATAGTCGATAGACTCAATAAGCTTTTAAGAGTTTCTTACCATGAGCTCCATCACACAACTTTTGGATTTTCTTCAGAAAACTTAACCGGAAGAGGAAGCTTTGGAGTTGTTTATAAAGGCAAGCCAGATCACCATGGAGATAGACTTGCTGTGGTAAAAGTTCTTGACCTTCAAGATGTATAGAAGAAATGCTGGATTGCCCACATTGCCAACAACAGTCGATAGACTCAATAAGCTCTCAAGAGTTTCTTACCATGAGCTCCATCGCACAACTTCTAGATTTTCTTCAGAGAACTTAATCGAAAGAGGAAGCTTTGGAGTTGTTTTTAAAGGCAGGCTAGATCACCGTGGAGATAGACTTGTTGTGGTAAAAGTTCTTGACCTTCAAAAACACGGGGCTTCCAAGAGCTTCAAAGCTGAGTGCAGAGCATTAAGAAATATTCGCCATAGAAATCTAGTTACCATTTTAAGTTATTCCTCCAGCCTTGATTCTATGGGGAATGAATTCAAGGCCTTAGTTTTTGAGTTTATAGAAAATGGAAATCTTGATTTGTGGTTGCATCCTGGAGAGACAATTGATCAAGCAAAAGGATCAATAAATCTCAATCTTTTTCAGAGGCTAGATGTTGCAATTGATGTTGCCTCAGGGTTGCATTATCCTCACAAGCACACCGAAATAACTGTTGTTCATTGTGATATAAAGCCAAGTAACATTCTTCTTGACAATGACTTTGTTGCTCATGTGGGTGACTATGGAATAGCAAGGCTTCTTCCTAAAGCCATAAATACTTCCTCAGAACAAGGCACTAGTAGTACTATTTCAATCAGAGGATCAATCGGCTATACAACTCCAGGTAAAATTTTTGTTTGTTATGTTTATGCAATAATATCATGTGAATTGTCAGCATTGGTCTTCCATAAAAAAATTGGTATTAAAACTTTAGTAACTGAACTGAAGACGGCAAACCAAGGTTACATAATTTCGGAACAAATTTACTAGGATAGTTATTTTCATTGATTAGCAGTGGTGAAAGTTGAAGTACTTCTTAACGTTAGTCAGGAAGAAACTTGTATGCGTGTTTGTTTTTTCAAACATTGTATTCTTATTTATATACCGCATAGCTTAACAATTGTGAATACAATTAATTTGTTTTACACGAAATTCTGGACACTGTACCTTGAAGACAAACATCTTATTAAAATATCTATTTTTCAATTGAAGTTGAATAAAGGAATTCACATATCAAAAAAGAATTCACCTCCTTAAAAAATGATTATAGCTACAACTTCATGTGAAATTCAACACGTGGAGATTGCTTCTGATTAAAAAAATCTAATAAGAACATATATTTTAATAATCCGCAAAAACACAACTTGGGAAACAAATCTGTGATTTTTTTTTTTTTTTTGTGGTCCTTTGTTGATTAATTTGTTGATGGATGAGATACAACTAGTTTCCTAATTTATAATTTCTTCTAGTGTAAAACACAAACATTTATTTAAATTCTAGTTAAGCGTCGTATGTAAATCACTTTGAATTGCTGATTAATCGTCAGAGATGGGTTAGAACTAATAGTTTAATGTCTAATGGCTCTTTCTATTCTAACACTTCTGCGAGAGGCATCAGCATTTATCAATTCATTTACTAGTTGAGAAAAAATATTTCAGAATACGGAATGGGCCATCAAGTATCCACCCAAGGGGATGTTTACACATATGGGATTCTCTTGCTAGAGATGTTCACAGGAAGGAGGCCAACAGATGATATGTTCAAGGATGGATTAGATTTGCACAATTATGTTAAAAAAGCTTTGCCTGAACATGTTTTTATGATTATTGATCCATTGCTTCTTTCAAATGGAGATCATAATGGAGAAGTTACTCCACAAGTGGAACTATACACTGATGAGAAAAAGATGCAATGCATTGCTTCAATTTTGAAAGTTGGAATCAAATGCTCTGCAGCGTTACCAAATGATCGGATGCCAATGGTTGAGATTGAAAGAAAATTACATCTCATTAAGGATACATTTCTTGGTGCCAGAATGAACACAACAGATCTTGACATTTGACAGGTATGTACTTATATCTAAGAACCACCCCGTCCCCCCCCTCCCCCCCCAAACAAACAAACAAAAAAAAACCAACAAAATTACTTTCCAAATTTTAATTGATTTATGATCTGGATATTAATTTTGTTCGTCCTTTTTTTTCTTTTTTATTTGAAGTTTTCACTTACTAACTAGAGAAATTTTAATTTTCAGAGACGTGACAAAATTAAGAATTCAGAATAAGTTGTGAAACTCGTGAATATCTCACTGATGTTGAGAGACTCTATAGGCTTGTGTTAGCATCAGTACTTGTATACAATATTTTTGTGTTTGTTGGCTTGAATCAAACTCTAGTTGTCAATTGAAATAAAAAGTGTAACATTTATAATATTTATTAATGGACTCAATGCAAATCTTGCCAGTTGTTTCAATTACTATCTCGCTTTGAAATTTTGTGTTCTATTTTTTCCCTTGAAAAAGTACTAGGAATAAAACGGTTCATTAATGCACAACAGCTTAAATTTTTATAGGAAATGGTGTACAATCCATGTACTTTTTCTACAAAAAATTCTACATCCATACGATTATAAAAAATGGTATGATGTCTTTCTGTGGATACTTCTTTCTATTTGATTTACCTATTATACCAATTAATAAAGACTTATTTAATTTACATTATTTAGGATAAATTGAATTTAATAATGTAAATATCGAATAGTACTCAAGATTTAATGATGGATGCTCAACTGAATTATTAATCTCATCCTTTCATTTTAATTCGCTTTAGGAAGAGGAGAGATTTCATTTCACTTTTTAACAACTTCCTTTCCATAAGAACGCACCCGGATATCCATAAGTAGATAAGTCCTTCACACAAATCTTCAGATTATTGGGTACTAAAAGAAATTCAAATACTTATTGGGGTAATTAATTGAACTACAGGAATTTTTTCTGTTTTTTAATCCAATTATCAAAAGAAAGATTAAACGTTATTTGGTCTAATATTTTAAACAAATTAGGAAGTACATCAATAGAACCATGATCATATTATTTTTCTATGGCTGAAAAAATAGGATAATGAATTGGTAAAAAAGAAAATAGTTCACAAAATGGGTTTAAATTGAGGTTTTGTCAAGTCTCCACTAAATTTTGTCAGAAGTGGAAACATATATATTAAATTGAATTAATTATTTTCAAACTTAATGCACCAAATAAATCAAAATTAGAGATCAAATAAAGACTAACTTTGTTTTTGTGTAAACTTGAAAAAACTTATTGGTCTATACCTATCGCAATTCATTTTCCTGGATGACAAATTTCACCATTCTGGAAAGGAATAAAGACACTTGAATATTCAACCACCAGCCTACCAACTTCCAACTTCTCCTGTTCCTTTTTCAGTTACTTGGGACTTGGCCAACAGCCAGTTGGGAGGCTTCCAATTTCTTTCTCGACTCATGAGTCATGACGCCGGCCCAAACATTAGTGGGTCGATTCTAGCATATACATTGGGCCGGAAAGAAAGGGTGTGCAATAGACAAATCAGCAGTAGTTTGAAAAGTGATTGGGCTTCTTTCCTATCTTCGAATGGAGATATGCATCTCCGCTCCTGTTTGGTCAAAGACATTTGACAAAAGAAGCTTTATCGGCCCAATAGCCAGAATGTGGATGATCATGATTTATTTGCCATTTCTAATGTATAAAGTTTCAAGAAAGAGGTAAAAAATCACATTTGATTGATAAATATTGTATCTGAGTCAAAACAGTTTAACCTTAATGGAGCAAAAAAACTAGTTAAAACTCATGGTAAATGATATTAGCACTCCTCAAAAAGCTTTAGACACTCCTTCCCCTCTTTTGCATTAGATGAAAGGAAGGAGTGCTTGAGACTTTTTGAGAATTGATAATATCATACGAAAAATAGTGATTAAAATCTCTAAATTATACATTTTTTTTATAAGATTTCATGACCCAAAAAAAAAATATCTAGGACCTTTAGCTAAATGAAATACTATGTTTGATTAGACATGAATAAAGTAACCACCAAAGGCTCGCAAACTTGACACATTAGAAGACCTCAAATCAATTTAAAAAAAAAAAAAAAACACCAATGTAGAGTCCCTCCACTAAACTTGAACTTTACATGTGTATCAATTTTAGAATGGGTAATGAGAGTTATACACTCTTTTCAACTTCTTACACACCGTTGCAAGTGAAAATTTTGTGTTAATAAATAATAAAATAAGGGTGTAAGAAGTTAAAAGAGGTGTGTGAATATCATTTCTCTTTTAAACTTTGCAATTAAGAAGAATTTACAGCTGAAGAAGAATATAAAAGAAAAGGTTTAACATCTAACAAATTTTGTAATACCATTGAATTTTGGGGTGCTGCGTACCATTTAATTAATGTAGAAAACATAAAAGAAAAAAATTCAATAAAATGGATACGGAAGATAATAATATAAGAAAAGAAAAATCGTTGCATCTTAAATTAAAGTCGATGTCTTGGCCTCAAAAATCCAAAAAAAAAAAAAAACAATAAAAAGGTTTCTTAATAGAAAATGAACATAGAAATTAACGTGTGAATTGTAAAACAATGTGTGGCTTATGTCTTCTATGTTGCTATTTGCATAATGTGAGATGAAAATGTATAAGTTGAATGTCATGTTAACAAAATAAGAACATTTGACTGATGCATGGTGACACAACATTCAAAGGGATTTTGGAAGCTCAAAATGAAAGAATTGTCCCAGGAAATTTCTTTTGAAAAAAAAAAAGAATCATACTTAAAATAATGAAACTAGACCTGCAATATTAAGTGCCCAATACAGAAACAAATAGATCTGAAAAAAAAAAATTAGATACTTAAATCACTCAACAACTTCCATTAACAAACAAAATATCAACTTCAACTCAAAAAATCAAGCCTGATATCAAATAAAATGATGACCATGAAATGTTAGGTATGAACAATGAAATAATATAAAAATAATTGTATGCCGCAGGAAGAGTTAACTGGAAAGGAAATAGCGTTAACTGGAAAAGGAATAGATTGGAAGAATTAATTGGAAAGGAAATAAAAGGTAAATCTGTAAAGTTTTCGGTCAAATTTACATATGAATTCACCACGATTAAGTGCTTTGGTAGTTCCGTTCGCTACTTTAGCATTGCATACTATTCCGTTCGCTACATATAAATAAATGTATTCAATCAATTTATTTAATTCTTCTACTTTGCAGAAGCCCAACGCGTACAATGCATGTGCCTTCTTCCAGAAAAAGAAAAAAAAAAATTCTTTATATTCACGATCCCCTCAAGACCTCCTACAAAACTTGTTTTTATTAGTGAACAAAGTTGTTTTAGTGCTTATGATAAAATTTTCCTTCTAAGTTCTAATGTAAAATTACAAATGATTTTAAAAGTAAATTCTAAATAAATTGAACACAAATATTTTTGTCATCTCAAGAGCTTTTTGTTAATAGGAGATATTTTTCATTAAGTATATTAATAAACATTATGGCCAACATACATAACTCTTAATCATATAGAAACAGTGGCAGAGCCAAAAAAATTGTTAGTGGGGGCAAAAGCAACATTAAAATTTCTTTTTTTTTCTCTTTTACCTTTTTTTTTAAACAAAAGAACATCAATACTCACATAACAAGTAAAAATAATGCATATATTCCACATAAAACATAATTGAAATCATATTCAAAATTACTAATGAACAGTAATTTTATTTCAAAAAGTAAACCAAACTATTTACAATTGTTCATGACGAGTTTTCATCTTTTGATTATGGTCTACAACCTTCTCATTTTGGGAGCTGTTAGGGAAATTGGGAGCTAGGAGCTGGGAGGGAAATTGGGGGGACCAAGGAGAAAGGGTTCTTCTGGAAAAAAATTAGGGGAACCAGAGAGAAAATAAAGGGAGGAACATGTCGGACATCAAAAGGAGTGCGAGCACTCTAGAAAATATATTTAAAACTTATGGATATCAAAGTAATTGATGGGGAGGCAGTGGGGGCCATGCCTCCAGGGCCCCCACTTTAGATCCATCACTGTGTAGTAAGTAATTAAAATTCTAATTTACAATACATAAATATGTCAAAAAAAGAGAAATCCAGGCTTCTGATCATCCCATCATATGCCTTTCGATTAGACATGCTACCCTAGAGTGAGACACAACCCAATTGTTAACTAGATTAGTCAACATTGATGCAACAACAACATGTTATTTGTACCAAGTAGTTTTGTTTATTGTTTAATTGGTCACATTTTATTCATGAATTGGCCTGGATTAGAGTTGTGTGTGTTCATATACAAATGCATATACACATACTTACATATATATGTACACATATATATATGTACACATATATCTACACACACACATACATGCATGCATGCATGCATATGTATAGATACAAACACCGCACACGTACACATGTCTCTGTGTGTGTGACATATATATGTGTGTGTGAGTGTGTTTGTGTGTGTGCATGTCATATGCAGTAGATTCAAGACAAACATTTTAATTCATGCAAAGCACTAAATTCATACTCTCCACATTTTATGTTCTAAAATAAAAAATCATTATTTCTAGAATTTGCTATTTTTGAAAGAAAATTAAAAATTTTATAATTCAAAAACATATGAATGTAAGTTAAGTGTATAGATTACTAATTTAAACATAAACAAATATTAATATTATTTTAGGATCCATTTTCGGGTAAAGCATTTTTCATCTGTTATTTGGGAAGTGAAAGAGGAATAAGATGCACTGCAAAAAGATTAATATTCTTTTTTTGTTTCTATTATTATTTTTTTAAGCTAAAGAATGTATTACATCGAGTGGAAAAGTACAAAGAAAACAAAAGACGCCGAGTGTATATCAGAATTTTAGCTTAAATCTATCAACAAAGTTGGGGGCAAGGCAATCTTAAACATGCAGAATGTTAATATATTTTTAAGTAACTTATGGCTTAAATTTATCAACCAAAATTATTATATTTATTTGACTTTAGTAGTGTCAAAAATATTTCTTCTTAAAATGGCATATGTATTGAACTTTAAAGTATAAATGATGAAATTTAAAATTATTTAGGCCAAGGTAGATAGAAACACATTTTATTCTGGTTGGTGTTTTTTTTTTTTTTTGTGTGTTGGGGATTGGGGGAGATGGGTTGCTAGGCAATGGGCAAATATGAAACAACTTCAGAATTCTTTTAATTAATGAAATTTCTTCTTAAGTGCTTCTGTCTTGTAAATCCTAAGGAGATTTTTTCATTGACAATAATAATGGACCATAATTTGGGTGTATTGTAGGATACTTTTTTACTATACTTGAAAATAATGACAATATTGTACATAGCAAATGATATTATACAATAGTAGACAAGTAGCATACCTAAAATTCCTTTGGTCATTATGTAATATTCACAATTTAAGTTTTTCTTACTTCAATTATTAAAGTGCTATTGAATATCTGTCAAAAATAATTTTTTTGAATTTAACTTCCTAAAAGCTACTATGTAAAAGCTTCTCACTTATATTACGATTAATTGGGGTAAATTAATTTAATCATGCACGGAATTTCACTTGATAAAAATACAAGTATCATACAAAGTCTTCTTTATAGTGTGCACTAAGTGGAATATAATCAAGTACGTGAAATATAATCATTTTATCGTCTATAAATCTTGGGGAAAAAAAGAAGTGGTAAAAATGTTGGGCCATGGCCGAAGCTTCACTAGAAATATCTATAACGCCTATGGAATACAAGTCTCAAAATCCATCTACAAATGGGGCCTACATATTAACTAGGCAAATTGTAGACCATGAAATTGGCCATGGGAATTAAGCCCACAATAATAAGTATAAAGATTCATCTACTAAGGTGGCCTAATGACCTCTGTGAAAAGGAATGTAGACAATTGGATTAGGCCTACAATAGTAATTAGACGCTTTTGTCAAAATTGGATCAAAATTCATCTACAAAGGTAGCCTACATATTGATGATGCTGTTGGAAACATGACCAGCTGTGAAAGGGACTGTAGACGAAGCCCAAGAAATTGGCCGATTGGAATTAGGCCCACAATATCAAATAGAGTTGTCAGTGAAAGCATGTACATATCCAGAACGATTTATTGTATAGATGAGCTCGTATGTACATATGTGTATACGTGTGTGTATTTAACGCGTATAGAATAAATGGATACAATAAGTATTCTTACATTACTTTTTTACATCAACATGCATAACTATGATTGTGTAACACTCTTGTAAATCACTCGATTCACATATGAAAACGTAAACCCAATCCATCTAAAAATTTTCCGTCTCTACTCTTTGTTTGCTCCAGTCATCCTGTGATAGCCCAGGTAATTTAATGTCCTAGGAAATTGATAAAATTAGCATGGTTTGGATGGAGGAGTATTCACGAGAAATACTAAGTAATGTAAGAATTTATAGAACAATTTATATAGCACATTGAATCAGACACTAAGTAAATATGTTGAGCACTTAAAAGATGAGATAAATTAATATCTTAGATACACAACGAACCACAAATTATCTAATGAAATAAATAAAAATTGACAATATACAGCTTTCCCGAAATTGAAGTGAAGGCAAATAGTTTTCACTTAGATAGTAAATCCTAAATTTAGCAATGAAATTATTAACAAAATAAAATTTGAAATAAATTTAATCAGTTTGGCACAAGGGAAAAAAAAACAAAATAAAAAAAATAAGATCTAAACGATAACTATGATGTCATAATTGAACCTCTACAACAATTAACAAACTTTTAACAATAAATGTAGAAAAAATTTTATGATAATACAAGAAAATTAGCAAAATTAGATATTTTTGAAAATCAAGTAAAAAGGATGAGAAATATTGAATCCTCTTGCAATTTGCCAAATCCACAAGAAAAAAATTGAAATTTAAAATGAAGGGAAAAAATATGACAAGTTATTTGACATTAGCACAATTAATACATAACGGAAATGAATACGAATTAACCAAAAGAAACAAAGAAAAAGTAACTTTATCTTAATTGAATGGTGGGTATTTGCCTTATAAAATTTATCGAGAAGAAAAAAAACAAAGACAAAAAACCAGGTACATTGGATTGGTAAGAAAACAGATTTTTCAATACTCAAAACAGTTTGACACTGATGAGCTTTATTAATTGCTCCAAATTGGTTCATAGGTCAACAGAAAAACCAATTTTCTATTGAAGGTGGCCCCCTTGTAGAAGACGAGGCCCTAACATTCTTGTGCAATTGGGTTGTATCGTTTTGTTATCATGATGTGTACTTATCGTATTGGTATTATGAAGTTTCAAGTCTAACCTAACACATTTATCAATAATGTTATGTTCGTGTTAATTTATTTATTATCGTGTTATGTTCATGTTGACCTATTTATCCCATTTATCAGTTTAAATTAAGATTTCAAAATTTATTTTTTAATAAATTTAATAATTTTCGAAATAAAATAAAACAAAAATGTCCCTTGACGAGATCGATCAGCAATGGTGAAGAAGGTTCCGTTTTTAGCAGAGCCACCGAGGAAGGACTAAATTGGTGCCAAAATAAAAGTACTTGGACCAAATTGGCGTGCAAAGGAAAGAAGTTAAAGGACTAAATAAGTGCTGATCATTGGTTTAAATAGTTGGTAAAGATACTTTCCAAGTTGTTGATCATCGGTTTGACTAATATGAACATATATTCTATATGATTTAACGCTTAATTTCAAGCTCATATGTAATATACTTAAAGTGACTATAATTTGTGAACTATTTATCCGTCAATACGTACACCTAATTTGCATCTGTTTGTTAGGACTTAACGAAACCCCATTGCAAACTTGTCCCACTATTTGTATTACTGCTTTTCCTCACCTTCTTTGATGTATTAAAAAAGGCAGGCAAAAATAACAGGAACGTTAAAAAATTGCAATACTTGGTTCATTCTAAACTAAAAATTAAAGGTAATCGAAACAAATTCTGAAATCGGTTAGATTAACCGTAAAACATAATTTCAACTAGTTTTACGGTTTTACGCTTTTGCAACTAGTTTTCAACTAGAGCACAATACTAATGCTCAAATTAACTGTAAAACATAATGTCAAAGCCAATTTCCCTTCTAACATTAAGCCACTCCACTGATCCAAAATCAACTCGTGAACGATACTGAATAAAGAATCAAATGGAAAAAAAAAAATCCACCTTGTAGCAACTTCAATTTTCTCTGTCATTGTGGACAAGCTACACAAATTAGGAAATGCTTTTAAACTGTTAGAAAATATTTGAAAACTTCAAATGAGTCAAACCACAAAGCTGTATTTCTCAAATGATATAATTAATTTTGACGAGATAAAGTAACACAAGTGGTCCTTTATGCCTTGGTATTTGAGAAGACCGAGCGTGGTCGTTTGGACTGTGCAGTAGAAATGAAGTCAAAATGGTAATCATCTTCTGACCCATTAAACCGCATATGAGAACCTTCACTAGCAAAGAAAGGAAAATACTCTACACGTCCCGCAATTTTCTACCCGGAGACACACGACACTAATGGACATAATAACCATCAATGATTTTGTCCCCTCCCTCATTCCCATTTCTCTGTTTCTCTTGGTGCCATTGTATTATTGAAGGCATGTTGGGGATAAATGTTCTGGCGGTATAGCAAAATACCAAAAATAAACGCATATGTTTGCAGAAGTAGGACGTTGATTGGAGATCATTTGTTGAATCTAGTTTTGCGCAGTGGCTCAGTTAATTTGTATAGTAATTAGTGATGGCGAAATGGGACCATGGTTTAAAGTCGCGGTCGCGGTCGCGGTTACAGTCTTGGCATGTGCCGTTCCATATCAGACTCAACGTATCGGTTGCGGTTTTGGTGAGACGTATATTTTTAAATAATTTTTATTTTAAAAATTATAAATAGTCATTCAAAATATAATACATGCTAACAAAAATAACCAAAAAATTTAGTAAAGAAAATTTTTTAAAATGTTCTATTTTTATCAATATAAAAAACAATATATATCTTTAAGTATTTAACCAATGCTATCACAAATAAAATCAAAATAACACATAACATAATTTTAAAAGTAACAATTATAAAAATAAATAGAAGAGTAGTTAAAAGCCTTAATTTTTTTAGAGCATATTTACGCTTTACAATTGTTTCTTAGAGAAATTGAAAATAAAAATGTCTAAGAGTTTATACTATTTCTAAAAATCTACTGTGAGTTGGTTGTAAAAAATAATAATTTTTGAATTTTTATTTTCTAATCTAAACTAATTTTCTATTTATTTCTTAATTAAAATCTTAAATTTTTTCTCTTTTCTTTTTTTTTCCTTCTAATTCCCCCACCCTCCCCCCTCTTTCTCTCGCGCCGATTCCCTTCACCCTCCCTCATTGCTGTCTCTTCCCTCTCCTCTCCACCCACCACCCACACGCCAACCACCATCCACCACCCTTCTATGTCTCTGTCCCACCACCCATCGCCCTATCGCCTCCCTCTTCCTCCACCACTAGCACAATCACCCCTTTCTCTTTCCTCTCTCTGATCGCCACCCTCCTTCTCTTCCTCTCTATCTCTTTGATCCGATGGCCACCACCATCCCGATTCCCCTTACCACCCACTCTCTCCACCTACCACCTCCCTCTGCGAATGCAGGCCCCTGCCGTCCTCCGTTTCCCCTCTCTTTCGGCCGAACCACCACCACCGGTGACCTCCCTCTATCCTCTCTTTCTGTCTCTCCTGGCCACCAACCAACCCCTCTCTACCCCTCCTCTCTGACCGTCGACTATCATCAATGGTTTTGTCTTGGTGGTGATTTTGGGCTATTTTGTGACTGTCTTTGGTGACGATTTGGCTAGTGGGTGTAGATCTGTGATTTGGTGATTTGTGGAGTGGTAGTCGATGGCTGTGGAGGCTGTCATGCTGGTGGTTTCTGGTGGGTGTCAATGGATTTTTTGTTTGGCCAAAGTTGACCTGGGGAAACTTGGTCGTGACTCGGCTGATTTTGTTTGACTTGGGGACAACTCAGTCCGAGTCAACCGATTTCCAGCGAGTTCTCGACGATTCTCCTGTCTCTGAGTAGTATCGGAACGGTTTCGGATCGGAGGCCTCTGTTTCGATAACAACTAGGCCGAGTTATCTCTGACTCGGCCGAGTCTTTGAACTATGAGTGGGACGGGACGGGACTGATTTCTAAAATATAATAATATTGTTGAATAAGTGCTAAAATCTATTCCTTCTGAATTAGCATCAAAGTCGGTTTGACTATGCTCAATATTTAAATCATTGCATCTTGTTTGTGGTGTATTTACTATTTAAGGGACATTAATTCTCCAATTCGTTGGCTATATCACACAGCCATTGTCCATAGAAACACAAATTATCCCAAATTGAATTATTCAATGTCACGTCTTGTGCTCAAACGTAACATGCATCGTATTAGACTCACTCAATATGCAACGTTCTAAATAATTTTGTAAAATGCCAAATTTATTGCACGTTGCCCCTGATCTTCAAAGCCAAAAATTCGAGTTCTCAAAATAATTTGATGGGCTTTTGCAACTGGTTTTCAATTAGAGCACAATATTAATGCTCAAACTAACTGTAAAACAAAATTTCAAAAGCAAATTTCCCTTCTAACATTTAGCTACTCCTCTGATCCAAAATCGAATCCTGAACAATACTGAATAACGAATCAAATTGAAAAAATCCAACTTTTAGGATCTTTTATTTTCTCTGTCATTGTAGACAAGCTAAACCAATTAGAAAATGCTTTTAAACTATTAGAAAATATTTGTAAACTTCAAATGAGTCAAACCACAAAGCTGTATTTTTCACAAATGATATAATTTAATTTTGACTAGATAAAAATAAGAGTTTCAACGTCTACAACCTTATCTAAAGTGGACCTTTGTTTCCTGGTATCCTTCAATTACTACCAAAGGAGACTCGCATACAGAGCAAGGCTAGTCAACAGCAGGCTCGGATGCCTGAGAAGACAGGTCGTAGATTAATGGACTTTGCGGTAGAAATGGAGTCAAAATGGTAATCACCTCCTGACCCATACAGCCGCATACGAGAACCTTCACTAGCAAAGAAAGGAAAATGCTCTACACATCCCGCAATTTTCTACCACATACGAGAACCTCTCATTGGAGACACACGACACTAAGGCATTCTGGGGATAAATTTTGTCCCCTCCCTCTTCCTATTTGCCCTGTTTCTCTTGGTGCCATCGTATTCTTGAAGGCATGCTGGTGATAAATTTTCTGATGGTATAGCAAAATTAGAAAAAACAAACGCATACATTTGCGGAAGTAGGACTTTGATTGGAGATCATTTGCTGAATTTCGTTTTACACAGTGGCTCAGTTAATTTGCATACTAATTAGTGATGGCAAATTGGGACAGCACTGATTTCTAAAGAATAATAATATTGTTGAATAGTGCTAAAACGTATTCCTTCTGAATTAGCACCAAAGTTGGGTTGACTGTGTTCAATATTTAAATCATTGCATCTTCTTTGTGAAATATGTACCATTTACTATATAAGTGCATGTGAATTTGTGTGATTGGTTAATAAAGGAGTAAATTAAATTAAAAATTGTTCTTAAAAATTCAAATATGAATCAGAAGGAATTAAACTGCAGTGTAAAGTTTAATGAACAAACTTGAAATTAGTTATTCTAGAATTATAAATGTGTATTCAGTTAAAACTTCCTTTTTGTTTTTAGCTTCTTTTTCAAATTTGCAATTTCCTCCTCCTCATTGCCATTTCTGATTAGTATGTCTTCTTGTTTGTTCTTTGTTTCATCTTTTGTTGTTAATGGTTCATTTGTTCTTGTTGAAAGTGGCTTTCGTTGTTTTATGGTTGTTTTTGCAGCTTTAGTATTGTCTTTGTCTCGGCGTTCTTTCTTTTGAAGCTGAGATGTTTGATTCTTTTCTATTGAAATTTGTGCTCTTTCATTGTAGACTGATGCTTTTTACGCCTTTATGTAGAAATATTTTATTTTCATACCTTTATAAATTTATATAAACGTTATTAAATAAATAGTTGAATATGCAAAATTAATACACTACTAATGTTTTTAAGCACGTCTTCATATTATCTTTGTTTTTCATTTTTTATTACTAATTTCTTTAATTCTTTTTTAGTTGATTTTATATCTTTTTAAATCACATGTAATTTTAGTTTACATTATTTTCGTTTCCGTAGTTTACTTTTGTGTAAACCTAAATTAGCATCTCCATGCACCTTTCGTCAGTCCAGTTTTGTCAATGTATGAGCTTCTCACCATTTTGCTTTTCCCCCATTTTCTCTTGTATTCTCTCAAGAACTATTCGATATATAGTGAAGTCATCTTCTGCAAGTATGGCTTCGTATTTATGTAGCAGAAAGGATTATGATAATACGAATTCGCAAATATTAAAATCTGGTCCCGAAACATGTTTTACTCCACATGGGGTAGACCGTAATTTAGTTACCGGATTCACGTAGGTCATTGGAGGTTTCCTTAGAAATATCAATACATGCAACCAATCATAGCTAAGTGCACATCACTTTTTTGCTTTTACATTTATAAGGTTTGTCGTACACAATTTAATACTCCTCAGCTTATGTCGATTCTATTTCGGTGCCAACTCCAGTAAGATGTCTCAACAAATTGTAAGAATTTTGCATATATATATATATATATATATATATATATATATATATATATATATAGACACACACACACACACATATATATATTGTGGTGACTTAAATTTTGTTAAAAAAAGTTTAAGTTTAATTTAAAAAGATAAGTTGAGTTATAAAAGTAGTTACAAGTTATGGTGACTTAAAGCACCATAGTATTTTGTTTCTATGATTAATTATGGGGTTTAAGCTTACATGCCTGTCCTATAAGATTTTGATGAATTGTAAAATTGATAGGAATGATGTTAAACTCTCCACTATCTCATGATAAATTTTTTCCAAGGAAAAAGAACTGTTCTCAATCGTATTGTATTATTTTATTTGGGTTTTATATGATTTCTTTGCGAGGAAAATGGAACACTGAAGGAATGTATTACTGATCTTTCAATACTAAGTAGTATCAAGCACAAATTGGCTGAATATTATATATATGTGGAGTCTCGTTTTGGAAGTATTTTACTTTCTACTGGGGTGTTTTGCTGTGGTTAGCTATTGTAGATGGGTTTTGCCTTACCCCTTCCCTAGTTGCCATCTACCAAAAAGAACAAAAAATAAAACAAAAAGAGACGGGGATTAATTAGCAGTTGATCAAGTAGGAAGAACTCGTTTCAGCGTCAGTCATTATCAATGAAAACCGAGTAGAAATAAACAAATACTAAGATGCTATTTATCATCTAAAGATTGGTCTACAAAAACCAGCTACTCAGCAAATTGTTACACCAATCTCCATGATGTAGCTGGGACGTCGATGTTTCCTTTAATTTTTAATAATGGTTCACACCAGCAGTCAGGGATGTAGTAAAATAAACTAATGAAGATAGCCAAAAAGAGAAGAAAAAATGAAGTTGAAAGTTATCGATCAAGACACCCAATGCCAAGCTTTTCGTTTGTTTTTCACGACTAATTACTGCACTATTCTGTGCCTATATAAATAAAAAAATCAGTCAATCTGTCACAAATTCTATGTTGTGTTATTTAATTTGAATCTATAAGAACGGCAAGCAAATTCGATGAAAGAGCTTAATGGGAAAATGTGATAATCAATGAAAAACAAATTTAGAAGTTCATGCATCTAAGTAGTTTTCAAATTCTCACAAGTTGAAGTGTAGGCTTGGAATGGAACTTCAAACCCAAAACAAGAACTTCGAAGTACTATGCCTTCATCAATTTCTATCAATAAGCAATGCTAGACGATCAACACCAGACCGTCTTTAGTTGTTTGGAGAATTATGGGAAGGATTTCAACAACTAAATTTAGGTTAATCTTTTTTAACATTATAAAAGGGTATACTACAACAATCTCGTGACTATTTCTCATGTGGTTACGTGATTCCTTTGCTTTGATATATCTAGAAGTGATGGGATTCGAACTTAGCACATTTGATGCCAACTTAAATGTCCTTACAAGCATAAATTATATTTTGGACTCATTTCATACGTGGTTTTCCAAAGCCAAAAGCTCTTACATATTTTCTTCGGGGCAATATTAGAACTTTTATTGACTATAGAAAGAGCTTAGCTTATCCTTAAATTTTTTTTTAGGCCAATTCAAGAATCAACTCCTTGTATTAGTTCAGCTGTTATTGGCTCAATTTCTGGAAATCAAAACCATCATCAAGAAAAGAGGAGAAAAGGTACACAAATTCGTCCTCCAGTGGTGGTAACATGTTAAAATTATTATCATATGGCAAAGGGTTCAGTCCAAAAACTTGTAAAGCTTTCAGCAAACGATTATTCCAAACTCATACTATCTTCTGCAACCCAATGTACACCACTGAAAAGTATTGAATCACAGCTGAGAGAAAATATTCCTCTATTTTGCTCAATTCTTGAATCAAATGTAGATGTTGAAGAAGCTTGCTTAGTTTGATCCGAATCATCCATATTTGTTGGTATGATATCTTATTTCATGCTCTTTCTCAGGTAATTGTGCCAATGATTTTTTATTTCATTATCCGTTCTTCCATGTAATTTTGCAGCAATGGTGGACTATCTGTAATTGAAAATAAAAAAATTTCATATAGTATTTGACCATTGAGTGATCAAAACAAATTTTCTCCCTCCAACAAAAATAAATTGAATTCAAGTAATTTTATTCCTAGAAGTATGGCAATAATTAACTTTATATTGGCTGCAGTATGATCGACTTAAGATAGAGTTAACTGGCAACAAAAGATTAAGAGATATGATTTATACACTCAACTTTTTAATTTTTTAGACTGAAATACTCGTATTATTTTGTATGATTATAACTCATGAGTACATTTGACTTTTGATTTTCTACACAACATGTTAGGCTTACTATTTTGTATAAAAAATTCCACTTTTTATTTTTAGACCAAAATGCTCTTATTATATGGGCTTATTATTTCTGTATGAAAAAAATATGATATGTTATAATTCATGAGTATATTGTCCACGTGGAGTATACAAATCAAATATGAAATATAATTCATTACCTAACTTTAAAATGTAGACCTTAGAGAGGCATTTTAATTTTTCTTCTTTTTTGGGTAAAATACACGATACCCCCCTGTAGTTTTCGGATAAACCACATAATCCTCTTATGGTTCAAAAAGCTATATATCATCCCCTTGTGGTTTCGATTAAAGTGTCAAACTAACGGAAATTCTCTTCCGTAACGGAATGTGGATAAAATGTCCAAATTACTGTAAAACCCTAGAAGCTTTAAAACCACTTAGTTTCTATGTTATGAATGTTAATTGTAAAATTTCCTTATTAGTTGTTATTGTATAATTTTCTTTTACAATTTGATTTCTTGATTTATTATTAATACATGTTTGATGATAATCATAGGAAAATTACACCAATTAAATGTTACCAACCAAGCTTAGATATTTAGAAAAGTAAGGCCACCTATTACTTAGATATTTAGGAGATTAATGCCACCTAGCACCATGAATGGCCACCTATTATTGCTTTTACTTTTACCAATTCTTTTCAATTTTTTGGCTCAAATTTCCTTGCACTTTTTCTCCTCTTGGCCGGCCACCATAATGCCAAAATACTCTTCAATTTCAACCATTTTAAACACTTAAAAGACTAACTTAATCTTTCCCAAAAGCTTAACCTAACTAGAAAAGAAATCCCCTCAAATTTCATCAAATTCTCTCCAAGTTTCAAGCTCAAGTTCTTGCTCAAAGTTCAAGGTTCTTAAGGGACTAATCATTCACTCTTCTTCAACTAAAACCCTACCTATTTTGAGGTATAATTCATCAAGAAACTTCAAGTTCTTTCAAGTTTTAATAGAAGATTTCTTATGTTTTTCTTATGATTTCATTAAGTACTTAAGATTTATGGTTATATTTTGTTCTCTTGTTATATATATGAATATTTATGCTCATGATTATGAGGTTTCCCCTTGTTTTGATCCTTTCCTTGATAGTAGATTAACTATGTTATGACCTACTTGATTAGTATGGACTTGTATAAGAATTGATGCTTTATTTGAGTGGAAAATCTTGGAATTTATGGCTGAAATTTTGACTAGAGTTAGAAGGCATGTTGGTTAGCTTGTTAGAGGAAAATTCTGGAAAAATTTCAGCATTTAAGGCCTGTTTAGTGGGCTGAAGTTGCTGGAATTTCAGCTTGCAAACCGGCACTTCCTTGTTCCAAAACCTTGAACAAATTTCAGCTTTACTAGTTTACAAAATTTCAGCTTTGATAACCTAATATTTCCAGCTATATTAACCTTGTTTTGGCCAAGTTTTGATGACATAAACTGCTGGAAATTTCAGCTTGTGAATTGGTTGAAGTGACACCAAATATTGAGCACCTTAAACTTAATCTACTTAACCGGTTTTTAGGAAAATGTTGTGCAACGATTTTGGAACCTTGTTAATCAATTTTAAGAAGAAACTCTTATAAATTTTTGAAGATTTAAACTGGTTAGAAACTTGACTTTTAAATGTGTAAGTGAAATTTTGACTAGTTTAACTTTACACTTGATTTAGTATGTTTTCACCAAATAACCCTAATTTGTTATTTAACTAGTCTTAATTTAATTAAATATCATTAGTTTGATATTAATTAGTTTAAAACCATTAATTTACCTAAGTATAGGATATTTTCGGAGTTTTCTCATTTTAACTTACATTAATTTTGCTAAGTTATTAAATTATACTTGACTATTACCAATAAATCTTTCTTGGACTTTAAAAGCTAGTTTACCTATAAATTAACTATTTTGGACAAAATTTCTTCTTACACCAAAAACCTTGAACCCTAATCAATATTTATTTAAACTACCTCTTTAGTCCATAGTATTTAGCAATATTTTCTTTTGGTCCAAAATTTATAGCGAATTATTAAAGTTTTGCAACTAATATAGTAAATAAAGCGAAATTAGTAACAAATTTCTAGTATTAATCATTCCTTTTGAAATTTAACCTTAATTTTGACACTTAATGAATTATTTGCCCTTAGAACCAAATTACTTTCAAAAAGGGAATTTCTTAAATTTCTTTATTGGTTGATTTAGGGTTTTACCTGAATTCCTTTATTACAACTTCTTGGATTTTCCTTATAACCAATTTACATTTATTTTAAAACCCTAGTTAAACTTGGGTATATTTTATAAAATTCTTTTAAAAGAAAATCCAGTAGGTTAATTAGGCTACTTTTGAATTTCAGGATCCGAGTCTGAACCTCGCACAGTTTTACGAGGCACTTTCTTGAAATTTTCAGGTGAGTGTTTCCTTGTGTGCGCCTGATGCATGTTTAAGTGTTAATTCCATTTTATGCCTGATACTTGTTAGCTACTACAATGTGCTATATGAGGGTAAGATGTGTACTTTATCACATCTATCCCGCAATTTGTTACATGCACAACTTCTATCAAATGTGAATATACTTGTTTGTGAACTTTCAACTGAACTGAGCCTTCGGGCTAGACTTCCGTGGTCATACTTCACCAGTTACACCACGGTTAGTCATACTGGTATTGAGGAGGATATAAGGTGTTGGGCGTTAGGGTTCGTGTTCTTTCCTCTGAGTTGAGATTCCTCAAAGAGGCCAACTCTGGACTGAACAAACTAGTTTTACCCTCCAAGGTTGAGATTCTCCCTGGAGTGGAGGTATTGAGGAGGTAAAGGTGCATGGGTGGTTTCGGGTACTGTTATCTGATATTTACCTGATCATTGGCAAGGACCTGGTTTTCTCTATTGGTCCGAACACTATTGCCACATGATTATGTACTTGATACTCCGCGGTTGAGCTTGCTCCCGTGGTTGAGATGTATCCTTCCTTATTTGATCAATTGTTTACTTAACTTGTTCTTATACTGTTTTATGGCACATGTTATTTATTTATTTATTTTTCTAATTGTCTGCCTGTGTGTTTGCATGTGTGGGAACCTCACTGGGCTATTATAGCTCACCCTTTTATTTGTTCTCCTTAAACAGGCTCCTATTATTAAGGCTGGTGGTGAGGATTCAAGAGTAGTTCTTGGTAGGATTTTGTTAGTAAAAGGATGTTTGAGATTTTACTGTATTAGTTAGGTGTTTATGATGTAAACTACTTAACTGGTACCTTTACTCTTAAGTTTGAATCATATGAATGTATTTACGAGTTTTCTATAGAATATCGATTGTTTCATGGATTCTAGTGCGTGCTTGACCCGAGTCCTGGCGAGAGCTAGGCAGGCAGTCCGCTAAGTCCTTTGGTACGCCTTAGGGTAAGGTGGGGCTGTCACAATTACCTTAGTGATTAACTGTTTCATCTCTGTGCGTGAATGTATATTTTTTTGAAAAATATACACTATACCCCCCTATGGTTTTCAAAATGAACCACATAACCCCCTTATGGTTCTAAAAGCTATACATCATTCCATGGCAATTTTTAGTACTTGTACGGGGTAATTTGGACATTTTACCCACGGACCGTTACGGAAGGGAATTTATGTTAGTTTGACACTTTAACCAAAACCATGGAGAGGTGATGTATAACTTTTGAAACCATAAGGGAGTCATGTGGTTTCTTTAAAAACCATAGGGGGATAAAATGTAATTAACCCTTTTTTTAATTTCAATTCTTTCCATTTGGTAAGCAATTGTCTTCATCTTTCCTCAAAGATATCAATACATAAATTGATTTTCATCACAAACAATGAACAATTGTTTTGTGTTTTGAGAATCTTTTATGAACAGATAATCTTCATATTATCAATGTTGTTGCAAACATCCATTTGATCCTCAAAATGACTTGCTTTCCATTTACTATTGCTGTTTAGAATATGTTAATTTTCGCGTTGCCGATAAGTACTATTGTTCCAATCAGCAGAGATTATCATGTTTGGCCCCAGTGGCGACTTTTCTCATCATAGTTTGAGCAAATGTGGTGGTGATCCACAGGTGGTCACTCGCAGATCCACCTCACTCTATATGCTAATGCAAACAGTTTAATTCTCTATTTTATGTAAATATTCATAAATACTATTCATACACAAATCAACACTTATAATGACTGTAGTGATTATTGTATTTTCCAAGATAGGTACCATATATCTACTTTCTATATTAAATGTTAAAAACTAACTCTAATGCAATCAACCACTAAAAAACACTACAACATGTTACTATATATATGTTTTCTTTCTTGTTGTATTATGAAACTAATTTTTGTAAAATTAAACTACTTATTGTATCGACAAATATGATATAGTACATTCAACTTATAATAACATACTAGAAACGATTATGCTCATATATGATCAAATGTTTTATAGTGAAGTCATAATAATTTATATAGTGAATTACAAATACATTGAATCTAGACTAAAACCAAAGACACCTAGTAGGACTAATATATTATCTTAAGGAAAAATTGAAATGTATAAAACGCATCATTGTATGCAAAAGGTCAGCATGTAAAATGGTGATGCCATAATTTCTTTCTATCATTATTTCTTCAATTTACATGACCATTATTAGATCTCAAAGAAAAGGAATGCTAATGTATTTTATTTTGGCATTATACATCTCATCATATTCTAAATTATAACTTACCCCACAAAAGGACTCCAAAAAATATGTGGATAATCTTGAACATTGTAAAATAAACCGGATGAAAAAAAATAAATTAAAGAAGACACAAGATCAAAACTCTGGGATATTAATATTGGTTGTGTTTCTTTTCAATTGTTTATAATTTAAGAAAAAAATGAAATCTTTGTTACATTTATTTTACATTGGCATTATACATGTTAAAAGATAACAAAGTTAAATATTAACTTTTTATCAATTATATGATGTATTCATTTCATTTCCTGATTTTTGTTCTTAGTTTTCTTCATATAAATTTTGCAGAATCATTACATAATCATATTATCCTTCAAAATTCTACAAAAAGATATTTTGCTTCCATTTTAGAATGGTGATTTCATATTTTTGTATTTGATTCAAAATATTAAATATTATGTTCTTTTACAAGTCCTAAATTGTAGATATGCAAAAAAAAAAAAAAAGGGGACTATATCAATTATTGATTATTGATTATGTTTTGCATGTGGCAACAAAGATTTTTGAAAACTAAAATTTTAGACTATATACTTGGAGTTTTGTCAACATCATGTAATTAATTGTTACTTAAGATTATTTTATGTTAATATGTTCACTCTTTTCAAGTAGTATGGTAACAATTTTGGGTATGCACAGCAACTTTATTTTTGTACATTTATGTCCAAATCTTTTGCAAATACTTAATAAATAACTCATAACTTTAATTTTAGAATATCGTATTTAATAGTCTTTGAAATCAATAATTCGATCTAAAGTTCCACATGACAAACTTTGCATTCTTAAGTTTTTACTATAGATAGTCTTGACATTTTGTACATTGCAACCCATAATATTATACATAATTGTTTAATGCATCCTATATTTCAAAGCTTCTCAAATCATGTTGGTTGTTGATTAAAAACTGTCTAAATATGAGTAATTATATACCATGGTTAATACATTTTACTCAAAATTTATGAAGAAATTTATTTTCTAGTAAAATTTTATGACTAAGAGAAGAAAGAGATGAGTCTTGATTGGAGAAGAAAACCTATGATAAAATATTTATGAATCATTTTAGATAAAAAAAGAAGAGAGAGTAGTGATTTAACACTCTATATTTTAGTTCATACACACTACATTTTTTCTTTTTAATAAAGATAAACCCTTACTATTTAGGTTTACTGTCCTTTTATGAAATTTAAAATATTATAACACAAATAATTACTTGTGCAAATTAAGCAAACCAATTATGAAAATATGGTCGTAATCTCGCATAGACAACATGAATGGTTAATTGTATTCCATATACACAAATAACAATTGATGAATTAACACTAAATTGTTGAGATATATAATTTGTATAAAAACCACACAGTTGATAAAGATGCAATATCTTATGTTCGTTGAATTTTTTTAAGTAATAAAGGTTAATAAAGACTAATTACTCGTTAACTTAGACTTAGATATCACAAAAGTTCTGTAAAAATCCTATAATGTTAAAAATTACAGTATTAGAAAGCTTATTCAAATTCTTCTTTAATTTAATTTTTTTAGATTTTGTTCTATATATTGATCAAACACACAATGGTATACGGCAACAAAGATCTAAAATTCTTCTCTATATTTTCTTTTTCTAATACAAAAGTATAGAATAGTTTCATAGTAATAAAATCCAAGGAATTATTTTATAAAATTATCAAGTATAAGCTCTATCAAGTTTTGTTTGTATTAGACTATCCAAATTTATGTAAAGTAAATACTTAAATTATCCTAATTGCCTTGTAAAATAATAAGCCCATTATATGAAAAAAAAAGATGGAAAAACATAGTGTCACCATAAATTTTTGTGAATATCATATTTGAAAAATAATTTTTAGAAAAAGTAAATGATCAAACATACCAAGCTAAGTACCAATTGTTTGAGAATATTAAGACTTATTTCTTAATATAGTAGCCTCATTGTTGTGCTTTTGACAAGGATGAGAAGCGAGAAGTCGAAAGACTGAAAGGTTTCAACAAATATATGTCCAAAGAGATTATTAGCTTCACATGTATTAAATGAGATGCCCAAAACCTCAATAGCATGTTGTGTACAATTGCTATTCAAACACCAATAAGAAAATGCAATGCCTACTATTGGTTTGCCCACAATACTACAATATATAATTTTAACATAGCACATATGTGAAACGTTAACAAATATACATTCAGTAGCAACAAATGACCATTACGCATAGATAGCAAAAGTAATATGCACAGGTATTTAAATATATTGATATTGCAATTTGTAATTGTACAAATAGCAAAAACCAAATACTAAAATGATAATAATAGGATTCAAAACTCACATGGCACATCGTCCATTTTCACAAGTTGATTGTATTTCATATTATTTTTTCTTTATTCTCTCACATTTGAGAATTTGCAAGTCTAAAATTCTATCTTAAATCTGAAAAGACAAAAAATCTGAAGAACATTAAAGAAATAGAAAAAGTTATTTGTATGTTTCAAGAATAAGCAAATACTATGATTTAAAAAAATAAGAATTCCAAAACTGCCTACACAAAATGCAATGCCACTACAAAAGTGCTGAAAGTACAATTGCTTTTTTTTGTCTTTTTTTTTTCATAGAACTCTCTACATAATTGTTTCGTTGTTACTATTTTTTGTTCCTTCAGTGTGGTAGTATACTCTTCAGACTTTGATCAATATATGAATTACGGTTGTAGTTAATAATTCTTTGGATTGATACTTTCATTAGAGATGACATGTATTTATAAGGGGAAAATTTGAGAAGAATGGTAGTAATTGCTATCCTTAGATATGTAAAACCAACTTGCATCGCACGTGCCCAATAGAAAATTTGCTAAATTTGAAAAAGAAACTGAAAACTACAAAAAAAAAAAAAAAAATCGGTCAATAGAAAGTTTGAAGTTTTAAAATTCTAACTTTCCTACTCTATAAATTTTGTACTTCAATTATTTCCTTTTAATTCATATTTGAATTTTCAAATACAATTTCCATGAATAAAAAGAAAGTTGTTACAACATAGACTACTTGCTTTCGTTGATCAAATATATTACAACAAATGATCAATTGACTTGATCACATACACATACAACAGCATGAGTGGTGTACGTAGTTAGTCTATTTGAATCGTATGCATGATAGAATCTACTACTAGCACGATTGTTTCGAACATATTGAAAACAAAATTGTTGTGTTCTAGTCATGACACCTTCTCCATGAGCTTAATGAAGGAAAATGTTCATTGGAGTGATTTAGCATTTTAGTTCAAGTATAAATCAACAGACCAAGTTTATGTAAAGGTTGAGTTGCACAAAAACTTTGCTTGTAAGAATAAATTTCAATTTGGGTGAATACTAAATAATAGTTGTCATAGTAGTTACCTTCCTTGTTGGGTAAGAAGGAAAATGGAGTAATTTAAGTTGGGAAGGATTGTATTACTAATAGAGAAGTTTTAAGTTAGGTAGGGTTGAATCGATGAATGAGGGTGTTATGTTTCAGTGCAGATGAGGGAAAGAGGTTGATGAGAGGTTGATGAATGTGCTAAAGTAATTCAGGGAACTTTTTGTTAAACAAAAAGATTTTTTCAAGAAAATATTTTCATAATAAATTTATTAAAAGAACTGTTTGTTAAATGGAAAGAATTTTTCAAGAAAATATTTCCAAAATAAATTTATTTAAGGAGCTCTTTGTTAAATAGACAGAATTTTTCATACATCAATAAAGAAAGAATTTTTCAAGAAAATATTAGTTAGGACTTATAAATAACATTACAGTAAGAAAAGCCTATTATGTTATGAATAAATTGGAAAATTATGATTTTTCTAAATTATGTTAGGAATAGGAATTTATTAGGTGGTTGTTTTTAGAGTTATAATATAATCAAAATTGTATGTGATGTAATTTGTGACATGATTTAATTTGCGCTAACAATTATCTAAGGATAGATTATAAGGGTAGATTAGGAATCACAAAAAAGGGAGAAACATGAATATATTATATAGTAATAGATAATAGATAATATATGGGACATTAATTCTCCAATTCCTTGGCTACATCACACAGCCATTGTCCATAGAAACACAAATTATTCTAAATTGAATTAGTTAGTTTATTCCAAATTAATTCTTCTTTTGCTATAAAACATTGGAGTTTCGAAATCGCACTTGTTAGGGTTCTTGGTCATCATCAGCAAATGTTTCGCTTATTGTCCTTCTTGCCATGAATTTGCCACTAAATGTTTCAGCTGCAAGATTTTTCAGGAACAACTGATCGACTTGCTCTACTTGAATTCAAGCACCAGATATCTGATGATCCACAGTGAGTTCTAAATTCATGGAACCATTCACAACACCATTGCCAATAGCAAGGAGTCACATGTAATGCGCATTAATATTAGGGTAAAATACCCTATGCTTCCTTGTGATTTTTGGATAAACCACATGACCCCTTTATAGTTCACAAACCTATACATCACTCTCCTCTGGTTTGGGTTAAAATGTCAAAGTGACAAAAGTTATATTCTGTGACAGAACGTAAGTAAATGTACAAATTACCCTAGTGCTTAACTGTTTCATCTCTGTGCTTGTATGTATGTTTTTTCAAAAGACATACATTTTACCACTCTATGGTTTTCAGATTAATCACGTAACCCTCTTATAGTTCTAAAAACTGTACATCACCTCAAGCTAATTTCTAGTACTTATACAGGATAATTTGGACATTTTACCCATGGACTGTTACGGAGGTATTTTCCATCTATTTGACACTTTAAACAAACCGACAAGGGGGTGATGTAGAGTTTTCTGAACCATAAGGGGTCATGTGGTTTATCCGAAAACTACAAGAGGGTATGTAATTAACCCTTAATATTATCTGGTAAGAGCTTGTTTGGAATCATCTCCCATCATATTGGAAATATCAGCTTTATGAAGTTCATACATCTTGGTGAAAATCAATTCCATGGTAAGATTCCCTAAGAAGTTGGTCGCCTGTTTCGGCTAAGATTTCTTAACCTGTCAAGCAGCACATTAAATGATGAAATCCTGGTTAATCTAAGCCACTGCTCACACTTGACAACCATTAGCCTATCCAGGAACAAGCTCAAAGGAAAAAGTCCTAGTGAGCTGACCAATTTGAAGAACCTTGAAAATCTTTATCTTTCTAGAAACAACTTGATAGGAGAGATCCCTTCATCCATAGGATATCTATCCTTATTGGGGGAACTCAATCTCGGAAGTAACAATTTAGAGGAAATCTACCCCAGGAGATGGGATTGTTAACACACTTAACTAAATTAGGATTGTTAGTAAATAGGGTTGTCAGTAAATAAACTGTCTGGATCGATCACTACTTCTACCTATAATATTTTAGCTCTAGTTATCTTTTCAGCACCACAGAATTTCTTTCATGGAAGTCTTCCCACAAACATGGGTTTCACCCTCCCAAATCTGCAACTACTACTTATTGGTTCTGTCACGCCCCGTGCCCGAGACGTGGCACCCGCCATGCCCTAGACTAAGCTAGGACACAAGGCTAAATCAAAACAATTATCGTCTAAACATAACATAAGGCTCCAAAATATCAAAGATGCCCAAAAGAATCCATTTCATTCATCATCCAAAAGATATACAACATTCATTACAATTCTCTTCCCCAATAACAAAATAGATGGGAAAGTATGTATAACCTAATCCATACAAAATATGGCTATACATCAATGCTATAAAAAAATAACCTCATTCAAGTCTATCCTAGCTATGACTATGAGGCCCAAAAAGTCAGTCCTAATCACCTTCAACAAATTCATCACCTGCGGGGTTAAACAGAAGGGGTGAGTGATACAATCACCCAATAAGTAGTAGAGGTTCTCTTTGGGGCTTAAGTTCGTTATTCATACATAGGTACATTTCCAAATCATAAACCAAGTCATAAACATCATAACGTGTGGTCAAGTCGAAACCATACACATTCAAACATTGCATAAGGCAATTCAAAGAAAAGAGAAGAGAGCTCAAGTAGTTAGTGGACACATGACCCTGGATATCCAATTGTTAACTATAACCCGGTTAACGCGGTTCAAAACCAACTACCACCCGGTTGGTGCGGTACAAAACTAACTATAACCCAGGTTAGTACGGTTCAAAATGATTTGCTACCATTACCAATTTAGGGAAACTAGTCCCGTCATATAACCATTTCACATACAAGAGCTCATTTATATGTTCATTGAAAGGATTCATTAGACCACACATCTTTTATCATAGAAAATCAAAGTAACCAAACATAAGCCCATTTATATAGAGAAAGTATTATCTAAGTCATTTATCATCATCAAAAGCATTTCCAAAGCAAAGAGAATCAAATACTACTTACCTCACTCCGAAGACTAATTAAGGTAGTCCGAGTAGGGATTATTACCTTCGTCGCCTATAACACACAATAAACACCCAATTATACTCTAATTCTATCAAAGGAACATGACCAAATGCCATACTATACTCATCACACAAAGAAACCAGAAAACCTGAAACACTGGGTTGATCCGCGGGTGAGATCACCTGATCCGCGCCCGCGGATCAAAATGAGCCTGCCCACGGCTCAAGGCCAGAGGCCGAGCCGCGGGCTCCCCTCTGCCAGCCGCGGCCGCGGCTGGCTACTCCCTGCCCGCGGCTCGCGGGCAGAGAGTTGACGCGACCAAAAATGCCCGAGCCGCGACTGCGGCTCGGGAACTTCGCCCGCGGCTCAAATTCCAGAGAGTTGACGCGGGTGAGGTTCCCTTGAGCCGTGGCCACGTCTGGGCTCAGCCCACCCACGGTTCATCTGCGAAAATCTGCAATAACTCCTCCCCTTCCCTCAAACTCACTTCCAACCCAAATTCAACTCAATAAACAGCTAATACAAGCTCAAAACAACAGGAATAAGCCATAAAAACACAAATTGCTAACAAAATCAAGACATCCAAAATTCTTACTCAAAATCCCTCAAATCCCTAGTTCAACCACATCACACACTCATCCCCATTAAACATACACTTGCACTACTACTACAAATCATCTATTCTAGGAACAACATGGTCTAAGAACATTCAACAAAGCCATGATTTCGAATTTCTAAGCAAAATCATCAAAATGTGAAAGGGCAAAGAAAGTAGGAAGAAAAGTTACCTTCAGGGGGATTTGGGGAAGAAGCTTCAAAATGGCTTCTACTAGCTTCCTTTGGAGATGAAATCCCTTCAATTCCTCCTTCAATGGTTTGGGAAAATGGGAAGAAATTTAGAGAAATTCTAAAAAAAAGGAAGAGGAAGAATGAGGGAAAAATGAAGAAGGGATTTTAGTTTGTAGGCAAAAATGAAGTTTCAAGAATTACAACTAAGGACACTACTTCTTACAAAACACACAATGGCCCAAGAAGGTTTAATTTCATAAGGGTCCATAAGGGCCTTAATATCACAGGTTCGAACAACTTTCATGGTAGCATTCCAATTTCTATCACCAATGCTTCCATGCTTGAGGTGTTTCGATGGTATTTTGGGTATTGAAATCGAAATAAGAATTAACCTTATCATTCGTTTAGTTTTATGTCAATTCCGTTTTAGACGTTTAGTTTAAAATTGTAATGGGTTTAATCATAATAATAAGTAAATCAAATTTCCCAAAAACCCACTCTTTCCAAACTATCTAAAACTCTTGCTGGGAGACGGGATGAGGTTTTGTTGGGTATAGTTTTTTTCTTTTTTGTTATTATTTCTCTTTTTCTTTGGAATGTAATTTATACGTAGGGTTGTATTTCAATCGAGTTCAAGTTTGATCTCGAGCAGTGGTAATATTATTGAGCTCGAGTTCAAGCATGGTAATATTCAAGTTCAACTCGATTCGTTTGCATCTCTACTAATGACTACATCATTTGGTTTACTCTTTTTCTATCTTGAATTTCTTCAACCTTTTTTATCTGACTTTAACAACGTCTTTTTTCAGTGGCTGCTTTTTCCTATAATTTATGAGTGTATTATTATCCTCTAGAGTGATTGAACTTGTCAGATTATACAAAGAATGGTCTTCCTTCTCATCAAAATCCTTCGACAATGTTATGATGTTTTCTTCAATCTTTTAGAAAGTACTCGAAACCAATAAAATCTTTTCAGCTCGATTATATGTTATCCTTTGTAATTTGATCAAGAAACTTACTTTTTTGGGTGGGTTATTTATAGGTTCAATTTTTTTTCTTTGATTCTTCTGATTTTTACTAGTATCAAGTCAGATTGATTGTCAATCTTTAGACTTGTAGCCAATCGAGCTGCTCAAACTGAGCTTGAACTTTTTGCAACATCCAAATATAATACGTGGAATATCAAATTGAGTTCATTTCTGTAATTATATACTTATAGTGTCATCGGATGTCTTGACGCTTGTCGGCTTCCTAACTCATATGTTTTTGTTTATTAACCTTGGTGAGCATTGAGAAATATTTCATTTCACATAACTTAAAATGAAGTATTGTGTTTATCATCTGTTATGTTTAATGAAGTTTTTTAAAATATACCACCTGAATATTTGATAGACCTTTCTATTTTGTTTGTTTATGAGCATTTCATATTCACATACATCTGTTATTTCTAAAGTATCATATAACATAGCCATTAACATGATAAAAAAGAAAGCTCTTTGTCGACAATATTTGAGTGAAAATATAGAAAATCTATTCATGATTAGAGAGAGAGAGAGAGATATATATATAGATATGTTACTATAACAACAAATAAGAATATATCTCACTGCAAGCAAAATTTAAAATGCTAAAATAGTGGTTAATTTTGGAAATGAATAATTTAATCTCATTTTAGTTGAATTGACACCCTTTCCATCTTTTGACTATTAAAGTAACTTGCCATCTTTAATTCTGCGATTGAAGGGTAAGGATGTTGCAATTTAAAAGTACATCTTTAGAGAGTAAAAGTGTTCCTTTATGCCTATAAAAATGAGAACATGTACATACAACAGCATAATTGCGAGCGAAAAGGATTAACTTTAGACGGGAAAAAAGTATGTGTACGTAATTAAGGGTAACGAATTAAAACAATACTCTTAAGATTGTTTAGGAACTAAGAAAGTTAAGTAATATTTTTTCTCAAACAGTGAATACAAGTCAAAACTTTCCCTATAATTACTGATGAAATAATTGTGTGCAGTAGAGTAGCAATGCAAGGCTTATACAAAAATCAAATGGCTAAATGTGAGGCAATTGAAATGCTTGAAAAATACCTTGGATAACACAAAATATTTGGAGGAAAACTTCTTGTATTTTGTGATGGCTTTGGACAGGTACCCAGGGTAACAATACGAGAAGCAATAGAAGCAAAATTGGCAAAATTATATTTGTGGCCGAACATGAAATGATTGATTTTGTCCAGAAATATGAGAGCAAGTGTAGACTCTGAAGTTTATTGTAAGAGATAGCCTGTTGTAACGACGAAGCATTTAGCACATCACTCTACTAATATACTAATACAAGTTCAAATCAGGTGCACTTTTCTAGTTTCTAAAATATAATACTATTGGTGAACAAGTGTTAAAACCTATTCCTCTGAATTAGCACCTAAGTTGGTTTGACCATGTTGAATATTTAAATCATTGCATCTTGGTTGTGAAATATTAACAACTTAGTGGACATTAATTCTCCATTTACTTGCATATATAACAGCATTATAGATGAATTTGTCACACAGCCATTGTCCATAGCAACACAAATTATCCCAAATCAAATTAATCAGTTCATTCCGCATCAATTCCTCTTTCCCTTCAAAAAAAAAAAAAAAAAAAAGATGGAGTTTCGAAATCCCACTTGTTGGGGGGTTCGGTCATCATCAGCAAATGTTTTGCTCCTCGTCCTTCTTGCCATGAATCTGCCACTGCATGTTTCAGCTGCAAGATTTTTCGGGAACGAGACTGATCGACTTGCTCTGCTTGAATTCAAGCATCAGATATCTGATGATCCACATGGACTTCTAAATTCATGGAACCATTCACAACATCATTGCCAATGGCAAGGAGTCACGTGTCATCCGCGACATCAAAGGGTCACAGGCTTAATATTATCTGGTAAGAGCTTGTCTGGAGTCATCTCTCCTCATATTGGAAATATCAGTTTTATGCAGTTCATTCATCTTGAAGAAAATCTATTCCGTGGTAAGATTCCCCAAGAAGTCGGTCACCTGTTTTGGCTAAGATATCTTAACCTGTCAAGCAACACCTTAAATGAAGAAATCCCTGTTAATCTAAGCCACTGCTCACACTTGTTAACCCTTAGCTTATCCGTGAACAAACTTGAAGGAAAAATTCCTATTGAGCTAACCAATTTGAAGATGCTTGAAAACCTTTATCTTTCTACGAACAATTTGATAGGAAAGATTCCTTCATCCATAGGGAATCTATCCTCATTAAGGGAACTCTCTATCAGAGTGAACAATTTTGAGGGAAATCTGCCCAAGGAGATGGGACTGTTAAGACAGTTAACTAAGTTAGGGATGTCAGTAAATAAATTGTCTGGGGTGATTCCTCCTTCTATCTATAACCTTTCAGCCCTTGTTCTCTTTACAGCACCAAAAAATCTCTTTCATGGAAATCTTCCAACCAACATAGGTCTCACCCTACCAAATCTGCAATGCCTAGGAATTGGGGGGAACGAATTCAATGGCAAAATTCCAGTTGGCATCATCAATGCTTCTAGGCTTGAGGTACTTGACCTTGGTGACAATAAGTTTGAAGGGCAAGTTCCAACTAATTTAGGAGATCTATCAAACCTTCAAATTCTGTCACTTCCTGGGAATCACTTGGGAAGCAATTCTGCGAGAGACTTGAGTTTCATCGCATCATTGACAAATAATAGTAATCCAAGGATTATTTACTTGGCTGATAATAATTTTGGTGACGAAGTACCTAAGTTCATGGCAAACCTCTCATATGAACTCACTACTTTAAGCCTTGGAGGAAATCAAATATTAGAAACTATCCTAGAAGGACTTGGAAATTTTGCCAATCTAATTGCCTTTGACATGTCATGGAACTCCATTTCAGGAGTCATACCAAGTGATTTTGGTAAATTTAAAAACTTGCAATATTTGAGTCTAAAGCAAAACAAGTTGTCAGGAGAGATTCTGTCTACCATATGTAATATTACCACTCTATACCATCTGGACTTGCCAGACAATCTTTTTGAAGGAAGCGACATATTTGGCAATATCTTATGAACTGCCAAAACTTGCAATATTTGGATGTCTTTGTAAATTACCTTAGCGGTGTTATACCACCATATTTTTTTGACATGCACACCTCATTAGTGGCTTTGGGCTTATGGCAGAACATGTTCAATGGTTCTTTACCTCTTGAAATAAGAAAGCTGATACATTTGGTCAACTACTCCTTAGCCCACAACAAATTTTCTGGAGAAATACCCTCATCGATTGTTGATTGTTTGAGCTTGGAGAATCTTGAAATGCAAGCCAACTTTTTTCAAGTGATAATCCCCTCAAATTTGGCTTCTTTGAAAGGCATCCAACAATTAGACCTTTCAAGTAACAACTTGACTGGACAAATACCAAGAGACCTTGAGAAACTTTAGTATTTGAGATGTTTGAACCTTTCGTGTAATGACCTTTATGGTGAGGTACCAACTAGTGGAGTTTTCGGGAATGCAAACCAAATAACATTTATTGTAAACAGCAAACTTTGTAGAGGCATCCCCGAATTGGATTTTCGACCTTGCCCTGTGATCAAGGAAAAGAAAAGGAAAAAGCTTAAGATTATTATACTCTTATCCACATTTTTATCTGTATTGATTTTGGCTCTTGGTATATTGTTGTTTTATATAGTGATGCACCAAAAGATGTAGTAGAAGAAACTGCTGGTTCACCTGTGGTGCCAACAATATTTGATAGACTCAATAAACTCTTAAGAGTTTCTTACCATGAGCTCCATCGTGCAACTTCTAGGATTTTCTCAGAAAACTTAATCGGAAGAGGAAGTTTTGGAGTTGTTTATAGAGGAAGGCTAGATCAACATGGAGATAGGCTTGTTGCAGTTAAAAGTTCTTGACCTTCAAAAGAATGGGGCTTTCCCAGAGCTTCAAATCTGAGTGCAGAGCATTAAGAAACATTCGCCATAGAATCTAGGTTTCCATTTTAAGTTATTGCTCCAGCCTTGATTCCATGGGGAATGAATTCAAGGCCTTAGTCTATGAGTTTATGGAAAATGGAAATCTTGATTCGTGGTTGCATCCTGGAGAGACAACTGATCAAGCAAAAAAGATAATAAATCTTAATCTTTTTCAGAGGCTAAATATTGCAATTGATGTTGCCTCAGGGTTGCATTATCTTCACAACCACATGGAAAACAGTTGTTACATTGTGATATAAAACTAGGTAACGTTTGTCTTGACAATGACTTTGTTGGTCATGTGGAGTGATTTTGGATTAGCAAGGCTTCTTCCTATAACCCATCAATACTTCCTCGGAACGAAGGACTAGTAGTACTATTTCAATCAAGAGGATCAATTGGCTATATAGCTCCAGGTAATAATTTTGTTTGTTATGTTTATGCAATAAAATCATGTGAATTTTCAGCATTGGATCTTCATAGAAAATGACATTAAAACTTTAGTAATTGAACTAAAGATAGTAGACCGAGTAACATTAATTACTAGGATACTTTTTTCATGGATCAGGGGTGATGAAAGTTGAAGTACTACTTAGCGCTTGTATGTGTGTTTTTCCAAACATTGTATGCTTAATTTACATTCCGTAATGCCTAACAATTGTGAATACCATTATTTATTTATATAAATTAGGTTCCTAATTTACAATTTTTGTAGTCTAAAGCATAAACATTTATATGAATTTTAGGTAAGAGCCATATGTAAATTCAGTTTACTAACTGAGAAAAAATATTTCAGAGTACGGAATGGGCCATCAGGTATCAACCCAAGGGGATGTTTATGCATATGGGATTCTCTTGCTAGAGATGTTCACAGGAAAGAGGCCAACGGATGATATGTTCAAGGATGGATTGGATCTGCATAATTATGTTAAAAGGGCTTTGCCTGAACATATTTTTATGATTGTTGATCCATCACTTCTTTCAAATGGAGATGATAATGGAGAAGTTACTACACAAGTGGAACTATGCAATGATGACAAAAGGATGCAATGCATTGCTTCAATTTTGAAAATTGGAATCAAATGCTCTGCAGCATTACCAGATGATCGGATGCCTATGGATGAGATTGAAAGAAAATTGCATCTCATTAAGGATGGATTTCTTGGTGTCAGAATGAACACAACAGATCTTGATGTTTGAAGGTATGTACTTATATGTCATGAAAACAAATATCACACCCTCCCCTCCCCAAAAAAAAAAAAAAAATAGATTTTACAAAATTTTGATTGATTTATTAGTTCGATATTAATCTTGTTCTTTGTTTCTTTAAATTTTCGTTTGAAGTTTTCCCTTACTAATTAGGGGAATCTTGATTTTCAGCAACATGACAGACTGAAGATTTAGAATAAAATTGTTGTGAACTCTAGAACATCTCACTGATGGTGGGAAGCTACGTAGGCTTGATGTTAGCATGAGGAACTATATAATGTACTTTTTTTTTGTGTTTGTTGTGCTTAAATATTTTTGTGTTTGTTGGCTTGAATCAAACTCTCATTGTCAATTGGAATGATGAGTGTAGCAGTCAAAGCGTTTATTATGAACTCAATGCAGAGTTGGCTATTGTATTGTATAGCTTCCTTTCAATTCGTTTTTTATTTTGAAATTATATGTTCTATTTTTTACCCAGAAAAACTTCCTAGAAGTTAAAATGTGCATTAATGCACAACAACTTAGATTTTTATAGGAAATGATATACAAGCCATGTGTATTTACAACAAAAATCTACATATATACTATAATAAAAGTGGTTTGATGTCTTTATGTGAATAACTCTTCGTACTTTGATTTCCCTATTGTACCCCATGAAAATAAAAATGTCGAAGTGCTGAATTGTTGGACAGTAGAGTCTTATTTAATTTACATTATTTAGGGTAAATTGAAATGAATATTGTAAATATCCAATGGTGATC
Source organism: Mitragyna speciosa (assembly GCA_024721245.1). NCBI lineage: Eukaryota > Viridiplantae > Streptophyta > Magnoliopsida > Gentianales > Rubiaceae > Mitragyna > Mitragyna speciosa. Next base: position 5,153,425 of record CM045557.1, read on the forward strand.
AAGATTTAGAGACAGATGCTCAACTGAGTTTTTAACTGCCTCCTTTACCCAAGGACGCATATATGTATCCCCAAATAGAGAAATCCTTATACAACTCTTCAAATTTTTGGGTATTAAAAGAAATTAAATTGACCACCCAACTGTTATCTAAATTGGGCATCTGAGGTTAGAAAAGGAAAACAAGATAAAACCTTAACATACTTTCATTGAAAATTTTGAAGTCCCCGGAGAGCTCAGCTAAGTAAAGAATCAATTGATAGCTCAGCTAAGTAAAGAATCAATTGATTATCCAACCACCTATTTCTTAAGCATTTCTTTTCTTTTCTTTTTTTTTTTGTGTGTGTGTGGTTTCAGTCATCCACTATAATAGGTTTATCAATAAAAATTCTATAGCATGTGATGCGTTTGTTAATTGGATTTGACAGACCAAAAACAGTTGCAGCAGAAGCAAATGGCACTGACATATTGCTGTTTATATGACTGATAACATGGCTACGGGTGAACTTCATTATTTTGTAGAAGGCCGAGATTATTCCACGTTGCTATCATCTTCAAACCCAATAACTCGAATTTCTCAAAATAATTCCATAGCTTTTTGCAACTAATGTTTTAACCAGAGCACAACACTAGTGCTGAAACTAACTGCAAAACAAAATTTCAAAAGCCAATTTCCCTTCTATATTAAGCTACTTCTCTTATTCAAAATCAACTCCTTAACAATACTCAATAAAAATCAAATGGAAAAAAAATCCAACTTTTAGGGTTCATTTGGTTGGATGTAAAACATTTTCTTAAGGAAATTGTTTTCCTACGAAAACATTTTATATTGAAAATGTTATTTTCCTTACAATTTTCTGGTATTTGGATGACAGTGAGAAAATCTTTTGAAAAATATTTTTTTTGATATTTTCTTATTGTTAATATGAGTTAAATAGACTAATAAAAATTGTAATAAATGGTTGATAAGTAAATAGAGTTAACACTAGACTGTTTTGTTTATAATTAATATTCAAATATAATGGGTAAAATATATATAGCTATAATCACATTATTGTGGAGCCCAAGATTGTGAAAAAATTAGTTGATAAGAATTGAAAACAAAAATTAGTTTGGTAATTGAAGTTATAAAAGTAGATACTTAAGGTTTAATGTCACACTTAAACTCTAAGGAAAATAACTTACATTCTTTGAATATGTAAGTTATTTTCAGCCAAAGGAAGGAAAATTGAAAAATATTTTACACAGGAAAATATTTTCTGGTATTTGGCACCAAGGAAAATTTTGAAAATATCTTTCAGAAAAATATTTCATTCCAAACAAATAGACATAGGATCTTTTATTTTCTCTGTCATTGTGAACAAGCCACACAAATTAGGAAATGCTTTTAAACTATTAGAAAATATTTTTAAACTTCAAATGAGTCAAACCACAAAGCTCAAATGATATAATTTAATTTTGACTAGATAAAATATGACTTTCAACGTCTACGACCTTATCTAATGTGGGCCTTCATTTCTTGGTATCCTTCAAGGACTACCAAAGGGGACTCGCATACAGAGCAAGGCTAGTCAACAGCAGGCTGAGTGTTTGAGAAGACCGGTCGTAGATTATTGGACTTCGCAGTAGAAATGGAGTCAAAATGGTAATCAACTCCTCACCCATTAAGCCGCATATGAAACCTTCACTAGCAAAGAAAGAAAATTGCGATACACGTCCTCAAATTTTCTACCCAGAGGCACACGACGCTAATGGACATAGTCATTTTCTACCCAAATTTTCTTTTGGTGCCACTCTATTATTGAAGGAATGTTGGGGATAAATTTTCTGGTGGTATAGGAAAATACAAAAAAAAAAACGCATACATTTGCAGAAGTAGGAATTTGATTGGAGATCATTTGTTGAATTTCGTTTTATACAGTGCTTGGTTGAATTTCGTTTTAAGGGTTAATAGTAATTGGCTGAAGTTTTGTCCATTAGTCAAAGTTAAATTAAATAATAGAGAGCGACACTAGAACTATCAGACGTAATGACTAAGTAGTTAAGTTAGTACTCAACCTAAGCGGGACCAATAAAATTCTACCATCCAGCCAATTGGTGACTGGAGGATAACCCGTGGAAGTTAATATAGTAATTGACTGAAGTGAAGAGAGGAAAATGCATGTTACTCGTGAAAGTAAATACACTCACTCTGTCCCTCAAGGATTGCATCTGTTAGGATGTTTTATTCACAGGATACAATTCAAAAGGCAGGATTAGGTAGTTGTCCGCGAAAACAATGAATACGACAAGAGTCAGTAGACTAAGTCAATGTATTAGATTTCAAACTTCAGCTGCGTCTTGGGGAAAACAAACAAAACTTTGAAGACGAGAAGAGTTGACTAAGTGAATGCATTACATTCCAAACTGATGCTACGGGCTGGGGAGCAATGTTTTAAAAACCGGACCGGTCAATGAACCGGAGGAGGGAGGGGTTCAAGGTCGGACCTGGTCGAATCGGAGGTTCAATGATTTTTTTTAAATTTAATTTAATGTATAATATAAAACAAATACTCGATATACACCACCCTGTTGAATTATTCAACCCATTAATTGTTTAATATATTCAAATATACAAATTAATAAATTTGTTATATTCAAATTCACAAGTTAATGAATTTATTATATTTGGTAAAATTTTTATGAAATATTCTATGTCTATAACAATTAAATTAACAAAGAAAATGGCATTACAAGTATAAAAAATACAATAACTATAAAATTTACCATTAAAGTATGTTATTATATTTTAAATATTTTAAATTACAATCTTGAACATTTTAAATTATTAAATCATATTTGTTGCTTGCTTTCACATTTTTTACTTTTTTAGTACCGTCAAGACTTATTTTTCAATATAAAATTCAAATTTATTTTTAATACCAAATAATACAATTAACTTTATATATAGGGCAATTCGAGTAAATGTAATTTTTTAAAATAAAAAAATTTCTTTTGCCCTATTTTTTAAGGTAGGTTCGCATATCAAATGATTTAGAAATTTCAATTTGATTATCTTACTATTAGTTTAGATCTATTTAGTTTTTAAATTTTTTAGTTTTTTACGATTTTTGTTACAACATCCAATGAGAGGTAATTTGTAATAATTTTATACCAATCAAGAATTTCTTAAAAGAGCCTAAACTTTATTTAAAATCAATTCTCAAGTTTTAACTTTAGATGTATTCTCTCCAAAAGAAATTTTATTTATGACGTATCGGATTATTGAATCGAGTCAATTAGACTTTGTACAATAGTCTTAAAAATAAAACTAACAAATAAATCTATTTGCTTATGAGTTTTTAATTTAATCAATTCTGTTTAATCTACACATTTTCTTTTAGTATGTCAAGAAAAAGTGGATATGTGATGTTATAATAATTGGAATCAATATATTGCATAGAAAAATATGATTTTAATAATCTGAACTGATTTTTAATTTTTTAATAAAGAAAATAACTTTCGATCCACTTACTTTCAAGATCTCAACGTTCTTATTATTGAATAATGATTAACTATAATTAAAAAATTTACACAAATGCCTTACAAAAATACCAATTTAAATTTTTAATTAGGAGAATGTTTTAGGCATATAAATGAATAATTAAATAATTTAGATAAAAGGACTAATCTTAAAATTAGAGATTTTGGTTAAAGTAAATCTAAGATTTCTTTAACATAATGAATTTGGATACCAAGATAAAAAGGTAAGAATTAATTAATTTCATTAAACATGATTACTAAAAAAAAAGAAACTAAAAAAAGTAAGAATCAATTAAATTCAATAATGTGATTAATGAAAATAACGAAACTAAAAAAGTAAGAATGAGTTAATTTTATCAAAAGGAAATAAAGAAACTAAAAATGTAATAATCAATTAATTTATTAAAATGATTAAAGAAAAAATAAAGAAAGAATAAATAAAATATTTACAACATAAAAAGCAACAACTTGGACATTGGCTTGATGGTTTCAACGTTGGAAGCCTTGGTGGGAGGTCTCAACGTTGGCTTGATGGTTTCAACTAAAGTACATTATTATATTTTTAAAATTTTAAATTATAGTCTTGAATATTCTAAATTATTAAATCACATTTGCCGCTTATTTTCACATTCTCTACTCTTTTAATACTGTCAAGACTTAATTTTTAATGTAAATTTTAAATTTATTTTTAATACCAAATAATACAATTAACATTGTATATAGATTGGTTCGAGTAAATATAATTTTTAAAATAAAAAAATTTCTTTTGCCCTATGTTTTAAAGTAAGTTCGCATACTAAAATGATTTTCAAATTTCAATTTGATTATCTTACTATTAGTTTAGATCTATTTAGTTTTTAATTTTTTAGTTTTTAACATTTTATGGTACAATATCTAATGGGAGATAATTTCTATAAATTTGTATCAATCAAGAATTTGATTTAGAATTTCTTAAAAGAGCCTAAACTTTGTTTAGAATCAATTCTCAGACTTTAACTTTAGACGTATTATTTCCAAAGAAATTTTATTTTTGACATATCGGAGTCTTGAGTGAGTCAATTTGACTTTATATAGTAGTATCAAAGATAAAGTAACAAGTATATCTATTTATTTATTAGTTCTTAATTTAATCAATCTTGTTCAATAAAAGAAATAACTTTCTACCTTCTTACTTTCAAGATTCAATATGTGCTTATTATTGAATAATGATTAACCATAATTCAAAAATCTAAACAAAGGACTTACAAAAATACCAATTTAAACTTTCAATTAGGAGAATGCTTAAGGCATAAAAATGAATAATTAAACAATTTAGATCAAAGGACTAATCTTAATATGAGAGATTTTGGTAAAAGTAAACCCAAGATTTCTTTAATATAATGAATTTGGATGCCAAGATAAAAAGGTAATAATCAATTAATTTCATTAGACATGATTAATAAAGAAAACTAAGAAACTTAAAAAAGTAAGAATCAATTAAATTAATTAAACGTGATTTATGAAAATAAGGAAACTAAAAAAGTAGAATGAGTTAATTTTATCAAACATGATTGATAAAGGAAATAAGGAAACTAAAAATGTAATAATCAATTAATTTTATTAAGGTGATTAAAGAAAAACAAAAGAAAGAATAAATAAAATGTTTGGAAGACAAAAACAACAAAGCCTTGGTTGGCCTGCTAGGCATGCACGTGAGAATGTTTGGTGGGAGGTCTCGAACTGAGACCTCCCACCAGCTTGGAAATGCACATTTTTTTGGAAAAGGCTGAAATCCAAAAAATCGGCGGTTCGTCGGTCCGCTGGTCCGATTCGGTTTGCCGGTTTGATCCGATTCACTACGGTTCTTGAGATGCACAATGAATTGCACAGAACCGGACCGGAGACCTGGCCGGTTCCCGGTTCAACTGGTTAAACCGGCCGGTCCGGTCCGGGTTTTAAAACACTGCTGGGGAGAACAACTTTGTAGACATGCATCTAGGCTTGAGTCGCTTGAGCTTGATAGCAATGAGTTTGAAGGGCAAGTTCCATTTAATTTAGGAGATCTATCAAACCTTCAAATTCTATCACTTCCTAGGAATCGCTTGGGAAGCAACTCTACAGGAGACTTGAGTTTCATTTCATCATTGACAGATAATAGTAATCTATGGAGTATTGATTCGGGCTATAATAATTTTGGTGGTGAAGTACCTAAGTTTGTGGCAAACCTTTCATATGAACTCACTGAATTAAGCTTTGGCTGAAATCAAATATCAGGAACCATTCTCGAAGGACTTGGAAATTTTCCCAATCTAATTGTCTTTGATATGTCACGGAACTCCATTTCAGGAGTCATACCAAGTGATTTTGGTAAATTTGAAAACTTGCAATTTTTGGGTCTAGAGAGAAATAGGTTGTCAGGAGAGAATTTGTCTACCATATGTAATATTACCACTCTATACCATCTGGACTTAGCGGACAATCTTTTTGAAGGCAGCAACATATTTAGCAATATTCTTATGCACTGCCAAAACTTACAATATCTGGATGTCTCTATGAATAACCTTAGTGGTGTTATACCACCACAATTTTTTGGCATGCACACCTCATTAATATATTTGGGCTTATGGCAGAACTCGTTCAATGTTTCTCTACCTCTTGAAGTAGGAAAGCTGACACATTTGGTCAACTTCTCCTTAGCCTACAACAAATTTTCTAGAGAAATACCCTCATCGATTGCTGATTGTTTGAGTTTGGAGAATCTTGAAATGCAAGCCGACTTTTTCCAAGGGACAGTCCCCTCAAAATTGGCTTCTTTGAAAGGCATCCAACAATTCGACCTTTCAAGTAACAACTTGACTGGAGAAATACGAAGAGACCTTGAGAAACTTCAGTATTTGTGGTATTTGAACCTTTCACATAATGACCTTTATGGTGAATTACCAACTACTGGAATTTTTGGGAATGCAAGCCAAATAACATTGATTGGAAACAACAAACTTTGAGGAGGCATTCCCGAATTGGATTTTCCACCTTGTCGTGTGATCATGGAAAAGAAAAGGCCAAAGCTCAAGATCATTATACCATTATCCACAGTTTTACCTATAATGATTCTGGTTCTTGGTATATTGTTGTTTTATATGATGCACCAAAAGATGTATAGAAGAAATGCTGAATTGCCTATGGTGCCTACAATAGTCAATAGACTCAATAAGCTCTTAAGAGTTTCTTACCATGAGGTCCATCACGCAACTTCCGGATTTTCTTCAAAAAACTTAATCGGAAGAGGAAGCTGTGGAGTTGTTTGTAAAGGAAGGCTAGATTACCATGGAGATAGACTTGTTGCGGTAAAAGGTCTTGACCTTCAAAAACATGGGGCTTCCAAGAGTTTCAAAGCTAAGTGCAGAGCATTAAGAAACATTCGCCATAGAAATCTTGTTTCCATTTTAATTTATTGCTCCAGCCTTGATTCTGCAGGGAATGAATTCAAGGCCTTAGTCTATAAGTTTATGGAAAATGGAAATCTTGATTTGTGGTTGCATCCTAGAGAAAAAAATTGATCAAGCAAAAACATCAAAAAATCTTAATCTTTTTCGGAGGCTAAATATTGCAATTGATGTTGCCTTAGGGTTGCATTATCTTCATAACCACACTGAAACAACTGTTGTTCATTGTGATATAAAACCAATTAACATTCTTCTTGACAATGACTTTGTTGTTCATGTGGGTGATTTTGGATTAGCAAGGCTTCTTCCTAAAGCCATAAATAATTCCTCAGAACAAGGCACTAGCAGTACTGTTACAATCAAAGGATCAATCGGCTATACAGCTGCAGTTAATATTTTTGTTTGTTATGTTTATGCAATAATATCATGTCAATTTTCAGCATTGGTTTTCGTAAAAAAATAACATTAAAACTTTAGTAGATGAACTGAAGATGGCAAACCAGGTTACATAATTTCTGATTAAAATTACTAGGATTGTTTTTTTTCATGGATCAGCGGTGGTGATAGTTGAAGTGCTTCTTAACGTCAGTCAGGAAGAAATTTGTATGCGTGTTTGTTTTTTCAAACATTTTATTCTTAATTTACATACCACAAAGCTTAACGATTGTGAATACACTTAAATGTATTTTACATGAAATTCTGGAGACTGCACCTTGAAGACAAACATCTTATTAAAATATCTAGATTTGAATTGAAGATGAATAAAGGAATTTACATATCAGAAAAGAATTCACATCCTTAGAAAATGATTATAGCTAACAATTTATGTGAAATTCAACTCGTGGAGATTACTTCTGATTAAGAATCCTAATAAGAACATATATTTTTAATAATCCGCAAAAACACAACTTGGGGGAAAAAATCCGTGATTTTTTTTTTTTCGTGGTCCTTTCTTGATTAATTTGTTGATGGATGAGAAAAGCAGCTTCAAAGTACAACTAGTTTCCTAATTTATAATTTCTTCTAGTCTAAAGCACAAACATTTACTTAAATTCTAGTAAAGCATCATATGTAAACCATTTTGACTTGTTGATTAATCGTTAGAGATGGGTTAGACCTAATAGTTTAGTGTCTAATGGCTCTGTCCATTCTAACACTCTATCCGAGAGTTGTCAGCATTTATCAATTGATTTACTAATTGGGAAAAAATATTTCAGAGTACTAAATGGGCCATTCAAGTATCCACCCAAGGGGATGTTTATGCATATGAGATTCTTTTGCTAGAGATGTTCACAGGAAGGAGGCCAACGGATGATATGTTCAAGGATGGATTAGATTTGCACAATTATGTTAAAAGAGCTTTGCCTGAACATGTTTTAATGATTGTTGATCCATTGCTTCTTTCAAATGGAGATGATAATGGAGAAGTTACTCCGCAAGTGGAACTGTACAATGATGAGAAAAAGAAGCAATGCGTTGCTTCAATTTTTAAAGTGGGAATCAAATGCTCTGCAGTGTTACCAAATGATCGGATGCCTATGCATGAGATTGAAAGAAAATTGCATCTCATTCAGGATAGATTTCTTGGTGCCAGAATCAACACAACAGATCTTGACATTTGATAGGTATGTACTTATATGTAATGAACCAACCCCCTCCCCCCCCCCCCCCAAAAAAAAAAAAACCAACAAAATTACTTTCCAAATTTTATATGAGCTGGATATTAATTTTGTTCGCCCTTTTTTTCTTTTTATTTGAAGTTTTCACTTACTAATTGAAGAAATTTTGATTTTCAGAGATATGACAAAATTGAGAATTCAGAATAAGATTGTTGTGAAACTCATGAATATCTCACTGATGTTGAGAGACTATGTAGGCTCGTGTTAGCATCAGTACTTGTATATAGTATTTTTATGTTTGTTGACTTGAATCAAACTCTGGTTGTCAATTGGAATAACAAGCATAACATTTATAATATTTATTAATGAACTCAATGCAAATCTTGCCAGTTGTTTCAATCCCTTTCTCGCTTTGAACTTATGTGTTCTATTTTTTTCCTTGAAAAAGTACTAGGAATAAAACAATTCATTAATGCACAATAGCTTAAATTTTTATAGGAAATGGTGTACAATCCATGTACTTTTTCTACAAAAAATTCTACATCCATACGTATAAAAAATGGTATGATTTCTTTCTGTGGATACTTCTTTCTATTTGATTTACCTATGATACACATTAAATATAAAAATGGAAGCATAGAGTTGTTGGACAATAGAGACTTATTTAATTTACATTATTTAGGATAAATTGAATTTAATAATGTTAATATCTAATAGTATTCAAGATTTAAAGATGGATGCTCAATTGAATTATTAATCTCATCCTGTCATTTTAATTCGTTTTAGGAAGAGTAGAAATTTCATTTCACTTTTTAACTACTTCCTTTCCATAAGAACGCACCTAGATATCCCTAAGTAGATAAGTCCTTCATACAGCTCTTCAGATTATTGGGTACTAAAAGAAATTCAAATACTTATTGGGGTAATTAATTGAACTACAGGAATCTTTTCTGTTTTTTAAGCCAATTACCAAAAGAAAGATTAAACGTTATTTGGTCTAATATTTTAAAGAAATTAGGAAGTACATCAACAGAACCATGATCATATTATTTTTCTATGGCTGAAAAAAATAGGATAATGGATTGGTAAAAAAGAAAATAGTTCGCAAAATGGGTTAAAGTTGAGGTTTTGTCAAGTCTCCACTAAATTTTGTCAGAAGTGGATACATATACATTCATACATAGAGATATATATATATATATTAAATTGAATTAATTATTTTCAAACTTAATGGACCATAATAAATCAAAATTAGAAATCAAATAAAGACTAACTTTGGTTTTGTGAAAACTTGAAAAAACTTATTGGTCTATACCTATCCCAATTCATTTTCCTGGATGACAAATTTTCAGAATTTCTTTTCCGGGTTTAGGATTTAGGGTCTATACCTAAATTTCATCATTCTTGAAAGGAATAAAGACACTTGATTATTCAACCGCCAGCCTACCAACTTCCAACTTCTCCTTCCTTTTTCAGTTACTTGGGACTTGGCCAACAGCCAGTTGGGAGGCTTCCAATTTCCTTGTCGACTCATGAATCATGACGCCGGCCCAAACATTAGTCGGTCGACTCTAGCATATGATTGGGCCCAAAAGAAAGGGTATGCAATAGACACATCCTTAGTACTTTGAAAAGTGATTGGGCCTCTTTCCTGTCTTCAAACGCAGAGACCCATTTCCTTTCCTGTTTGGTGGAAAAACATTTGACAAAAGAAGCTTTATCGGCCCAATAGCAAGAATATGGATGATCATGATTTATTTTCCATTTCTAATGTGCAAAGTTTCAAGAAAAAGGAAAAAAAATCACATTTGATTGATAAATATTGTATGTGACTCAAAACAGTTTAATCCTAATGGAGCAAGAAAAACTAGTTAAAACGCATTGGCAAAATTTTTGTGCATGCTAAACTATTGTATTGTGAAGACAGAATATTCCTCATGCATGGATGAGGCACTCACACTGTCACTATGTTAAACAATTTTTATCATTTAATAAGCAATGTAAATGATATTAACACTCTTCAAATAGCCTTAGACACTCCTTCCCTTCTTTTGCATTAGATGAAAGGAAGGAGTGCTTGAGGCTTTTTGAGGAGTGCTAATATCATGCGAAAAAAAAGTGATCAAAATCTCTAAATTATACATTTTTTTATAAGATTTCATGACCCAGAAAAAAAAAATTATAGGACCTTTTAGCTAAATGAAGGACTATGTTTGATTAGATATGAATAAAGTAACCACCAAATGCTCACAAATATGATACATTAGAACACCTCAAATCAATTTAAAACCCTATTGTATTGACTTTTCAACACCAATGTGGATTCCTCCGTTAAACTTTACATGTATATTAATTTTAGAATGGGTAATGATAATTACACACTCTTTTCAACTTCTTACACACTATTGCAAGTGAAAATTTTGTGCTAATAAATAACGAAATAAGGGTATAAGAAGTTAAAGAGGTGTGTGAATATCATTTCTCTTTCAAGCTTTGCATTTAAGAAGAGTGTACAACTAAAAAGAATATAAAAGAAAAATTTTGACACCAAACAACTTTTGTAATACCAAAGAAATTTGGGGTGCTGCATACCATTTAATTAATATAGAAAACATAAAAGAAAAAAATTCAATAAAATGGATACGGAAGATAATAATATAAGAAAAGAAAATTTGTTGCATCTTAAATTAAAGTCGATGTCTTGGCCTCAAAAATCCAAAAAACAATAAAAAGGTTTCTTAATAGAAAATGAACATGGAAATTAACGTGTGAATTGTAAAAGAATGATAAAGGTATTAGTATATAAGTGGAAAACAATGAAAAAAAAAATTGGAAAACAGTGTCTGCTTATGTATTCTATGTTACTATTTGCATAAAAGTGAGATGAACATGTATAAGTTGAATGTCATGTTAACAAAATAAGAAAATTTGACTGATGTATGATGACACAATATTCAAAAGGATTTTGGAAGCTCAAAAATGAAAGAATTGTCCAAGGAAATTTCTTTTGCAATATTAAGTTCCCAATACAGAAACAAATACATCTGAAAAAAACAATAAAATTAGATACTTAAATCACTCAACAAATTCCATTAACAAATAAAATAGCAACTTCAACTCAAAAAAATCAAACCTGATATCAAATAAAATGATGACCATGAAATGTTAGGTATGAATAGTGAAATTGATATAAGAAATAATTGTATGCCACGGAAGAGTTAACTGGAAAGGAAATAGATTGGAAGAGTTAATTGGAAAGGAAATAATCTGGAAGAGTTAAGTCGAAAGGAAATAAAGGTAAATTTGTAAATTTTTTAGTCAAATTTAATCAAATTAATTTAATTCTTCTACTTTGCAGAAAAGAATTAATTTAATTCTTCTACTTTGCCTTGTTCCAGACAAAGAAAAAAATTTACTTTATATCTGATATTACAATTTAATATCTTTATATTCATGATCCCCTCAGAAACTCCTACAAAACTTTTTTTTTTTTGTGTTAACTAAAAATGGGGCACGTGCTTCGCACGTTTAATAGTTGTTTAATAAATGATATAATAAAAGGCCAAAAAAAGATAATAATTTTTGTTTCTTTATTTTTTAAAGCCATGTCTAAAAACTATGTGAGATTCAAGTTAGTTATGTGCTTAAAAAACCAAATAAAGAATAACCACTATTATTAAAAACCTACATTTCAAGTATTATAATATTTCTAACTTTAGTTCATAAGTTTCACATTTATCTTTTCTTAACTTCATGTATTATTTTCTATTCTAAAAGAATTTGAATAGAACTGAAGAATATCACTAATAGCATTTGGCATAATGTTAGCTTCTTTAAAATATCCTTGTGAAAGAAATTATGAATTTTTTTTAAAAAAATTAAATTGTTATCACATAAAAGGTAACCTATTATTGTATAAAAATATGTAATTATGCTTGAAATCCCTAAACTTTTGATAAGTTGACTAATAAATTTGCATATCTCTATTATATCTATAAAATATCAAATGAAACTTTAATATAATTGTACCGCAGTTAATATTTCTAAATGACTTATTTTAAAATTTTTTTGACACTTTTACTAATTTTAAATTTGTCTAGTATGATTTCGATTTATAACAAATCTAAGATGTATATAAGAATGATGATAACTTTATCATATGAGTACATAAAAAAAGTACAATTTACAAAGACACTTATAAGTCCAGTGATTCTAAGTTTCAAATAATGAATTATTTCAAAGGTAGCACTTACTTGTTGCATACAAACATAATGCTACTATTGTGCAACATTAAGTTATATCATTTGTTTTGATTGATTATGCAATAAAAGTGTACAATTATTTTTTAAACATGTCATTTGCAATCTTGTGATGACTTATCTTGTTTAGTTAGGTTTTTTTTACTGTTTTAATTCTATTTTTTTCATAATTTTTATCTTTTATGCATAATTGGTAATATTATTCTTATTCCTCTGTACCTTTCCCATAAAAAAATTGAAAACCTAAACATTCTAAAATATATATTATGTTTTATTTTCGTTACCCAGAATAAACATAATTACATAACAAAACTCTCTAATGTATACCATGCACATGAAAATTAATATGATTTTGTTTTGTACTTTTTACATATATATTACAAAACTAATAGTCCAATTCTTTCTTTCATAGATTTCTTTTAATGATAGAGCTTCGACCTGTATTGTCATGAATAATAAAATTTCTATGGTATGATATCTTTTAATGATACACTTCCAATATATTTATAATAAAGTCATTTTTAAGTATATGAATTCCTTAAATTTGTCTCATTTTAATGATCTTAAGCTATTGATAGATAAATTTTATAGAATTCTAATTTAATGAATTAATATTATTGAATATTTGACCTTTTCATGGGCACTAACCTAACTGATCATTCAGTAGACTCAATTAACATTAGTCATCAAACTTAAAAAATTATGTAATAAATATAAATTTTCAGTGTCAATTAAAATATCATATATTATGAGAATGATGAGTTTTGAAATTTGTTAATAACTATAGCGTCAAAATACTTGTAAAATCTTACATTTTATAGCTAGCCTCTATTTTCCGTCAATTTGGTTTTTCCTTTTTCCTTTCACTACTATAAGAGTCCAAGAAATAAGATATGATTTGATTTTGTGTTATATGAAATTTTAAACTACAAAAAAACATTATTTATAATGCTTAAACTCATATTTATAGCCCTCTTATATTTAGAAACTTCTTTTAATTAAATTCACTTTTTGAATAAGAAATGCTTGAGAACTTACTTAACCAACTTCCTAACGCATTCGTTAGCTAAACTTATATATTTTTCTTTGGTCAAATTGTTTTGTAATCAGTTAATTACTTTGTATATTATCAAAACATAAGTATTTTAATATTAATAAGAGTTGAACACTCATTAAATTTCACATTAAAAAGTAATAAATATTTGTCCAACTATCTCGATTGAGTGGTTAAGAATATTGATTTGATTCAAAATGGCACATTGAAAATCTCAGGTTGTATTAAAGAAAAAAAATCATATATTTTTACATAAAGAAGTTTTAATGATTAAAGATGTCAAGAAACCTTATTATGCACGGTGACCTTTTTGCAAGAATGAGGTTTACATTTTTAAAAATTTCAATTCTTGTTAACTATTTATCATGGAAGTAGATTCTTAGAATTTAGTTCTATGTCTTAAAACCTTGGCTTAGTTAATTTTTCATAATACTTTTAGGTTTTAAAGTCATTTTCTAGGACACTTTGTGTTTAGGTTTCTAAGATTGTTTATTTATGTTAATGCAATAATGCGATTACAAAATAGAAAAATAAGAAAATTTCTCAAATAGTAAACATTGTAATCAAATAATTCACTTAAGTTCTAAATCTAACCATTCTGAGCACATCTTCTGTATTCAATTTAGGTATTGTCTAGGTTTTTTCAATCAAGATTATTTTAAAAAAAATTTGCCTCTTGGTCTATGGTATATGTTATTTCACTATTTTTGTAAGGTAGTATAATAATAGTTAGCTTTCGTACTGAATTTAATATGTTAAGTTATTTTTTAATTTCTACAAAGAAATCATAGTAAAAAAGGCAACAAAGTAACAGTGTTAAATGAATTCAAGGTACAATAGTGTAAATTATTTTTTATATTTTTAGTGTAAGTTAGGATTTAGAAAAATGAGATTGGCATTTTATATTTTTCTGAAAATGAATTTCGTTTCTATAAAATAGTGTTATTCAATGCATGATAAAGTGATTTTATTTTTAATTTTATGATTTAAAATTTAATTTACTAACTACTACATCTTTTAAATTTAAATTTTAATGAGATCCAAACGTTCAAAATTTTGATTAACTAATTTTGTATTATGATTTTTAAGTCGGTGTAGTGAATTTAACATAATATTTTTTATTTTCCCTCCTACCATGCTATATATTTTGGTGGTATTTTAAAGTAAGGTAACACAACATGCATTTTTAATAATATGTGAGCTAATTGGTTCAAGCTTATAATTTAATTGAATTTATTATGTAATGTCTAATAATATTTTTTGAATAAAAAATTTATAAAAAATATTATTTTTATTTTAATATGAAAGATAAATTAAACATGTCTCACCTAATTAAGAAATTATCCATTAAATGGAAAAGAAAAAGCTAGATAGGAAATATTTAAATGTTCCTCTCTTGTATTTTTTTAATTAATTTTGATTGATAAGGGTGTGGTTATCTCTATCTAATTTTATACTCGCCATAAGTAATTTGTATTCTTTTTAATTTTTGCACGAAAAGCTATATTTTTGTGTGTGAATTTAAAGCCAAATATGTGTCAATTTTAGTCATTTACGTGTAAACAATGATTGAGATAAACATAAAAATAATTTCACAAAAAAAAAGAAGAAAAGTTTCCATGTTCTAACCCACTACATACCTGGTTAACTCCTACTTTTATAACTTTTAAAAGTTCTAAATTAGCCATGGTATAATTATTATTAAATATAATGTTTTTTAGACAATGTAAAGTTTTATTATTATAGTAATGATATTTAAACTGATGCAAAAAAGATAGTTTTCTAATTTGCATTGAATTACTTTCTAATTTTATTCGTGAGGAAGACTTTTATTCCTTTTCTACATATCTTGTGCATTTTTTTATTAATTTAAAACTAAACTAAATTCATTGTAAAAGATTGAAAAAATTATTGAAGGAATTCTGAGTTTCTAATGAAACTTATTAATCTAAGTTCCATTCTTAATGTGATTAGACTTAAAAAATAAGGCCTTTCTAAAAAAAATTAAATACTAAAAAACCAATAACACTTAGAATTAAATCAAATTTTGTAATTAAAATTAAATTTAAAAATATGAAAATATAGATATTTACATATTGATTTCTCTTTTTGTGTTTTGGTTATTTATTTATTTTTGCTAAATGACTTTTTATTTTAATTTTTTTTGTAGATTTTGAAATTTAAATTTATATACAAATTAATTAAAAGTATTAAAGGGAAAAATATAATTTTTATACTAATAGATAAGTACATATTTTTGTTGGATCTATTTTAAATTTGTACTTGTAACAGGTTTGAAAGATTTTTAAAGAGGTTGAGTTTGATTAGGATTTAATTAATCCACTTTTTGTAGTTCCATTAATATCCTTCTTTTTTAATGTGACTATAACTTAAAAAATAAGGAAATTTTGGGAAATACATTAATTGTTAAATTATGTGAGGTCCTACATGCTTATATATATATCTATACACACACACACACACACACATATCTACACATATATATATAACAAAGTTGCTTTATAAATTCTTATGATAAGATTTTCCTGCTAATGTTTGAAAAATATGTATGATGAAAATTACAAATGATTTTAAAAGTAAATTCAAAATAAATTGAACACAAAGATTTTTGTCATCTCAAGAGTTTTTTGACAATAGGAGATATTTTTTCATTAAATATATTAATAAACATTATAGGCAACATACATAACTCTTGATCATATAGAAAGTAATTCAAATTCTAATTTACAAGATATAAGTTTGTCTGAAAAAAGAGAAATCCAGGTATATAATCATCCCATTATGTTTTCAATTAGACATGCTACCCTTGGGTGATAAACTGTTGGCCCAAATGCAACCTGAGAAGGGGGTGAATTAGGTTCCTTTCGAAATAAACTTGGTTACAATAATTTATCTCAAAACAAAATAAATTTACCAAGTTGTTTAAATGATCAATTAAGATTATGATGCAAGAATCAATATGGAAGATAAACACAATAGACACAAAATTCAAACAAGAGAAAAGTTGAGATACACAAACTCAATTTGCTTCCAAGCTTACAAACTTGAAACCTTGATCACTTGAATTCCTTTCTTTGTTTTGTGACTCAATATCGACTTGCACAATAAGTTGGATCACTTCTCACTCACCCTAGACACTCTCTAGTTGAGCTAAGAAGTTTTACAGCTATCTAGCTAACCCTTTTAACTATACAATTGAATTGATTATTGACAAATTTAAATTCACTCTTGCTATTACAAAGCTCACTTAGTGAGAGTATCTTTTTTTCACAAGAAACACTCAAAAATCACTATTGTATCAATTGCCAAAAGTTACTTTACATTCTGCACTATTTTGCTTTTATACATCGTGAGAAAATAGCTTGATTTGATTTCTAACGGCTAAAAAGAAAAACTAGCCGTTAGACATAATTTGCTTGGTCCGGACGTCCTCATAGAGAGGTTCGGACGTCCGGACCAGCATCCGGAAATTGTATTACCACGTCGGGATGGTCGTCCATATACCTTCTGGCCATCCCTTTGTTTTGATATTTTCCTGTGTCCGGACGTCTGCATGGCATCCAGACCCTCGTCCGCATACCTTCTGCCTATCTTGAATTTTGATGTTTTTGTCTGTCCGGACGTCTGCATGAGCGTCCGGACCCTCGTCCGGATATCTTCTGACCATTTTTAGTTTGGATGTTTTTGTGCGTCCGAACGTCCACAGTGTGCGTCCGAATGGTCATTCGGATAACCAACCTTCTTCTTTTTTTAACCTATCTTTCTGTCACTGCAATAGAAGCTCATTTAACATATTAGTACTCTTCATCATAAGTTTGATACTCATCATAAACGATATACTAATAATTAACTAGATTAGTCAACATCAATCCAGCAACAACATGTTATTTGTGACAATTAGTTTTGTTGGTTGATTAGTTGGTCACATTTTATTCATGAAATGGCTCGGATTGGAGTTAGTGTGTGTCCATATATAAATACATATACACACACATATACATATATAAACACATATATCTATACATATATACATACATGCATACATACATATAGAAACAAATACACACACATATGCATGTCTATGCATTTGTGTGTGAGACATATATACTTATGTGCGTGCGCGTGTGTTTGTATGCGTATATGTATGTACATGTATGTATGCATGTCATATGCAGTAGATTCGAGACAAACATTTTATTCATGCAAAGCACTAATAAAGAATCTTTTTAGAATCATATTTTGCTATTGTATTGTATGCTTTCTGCCACCTTATTGAAGAACAAATTATCAATTTGTATTACGTAAAAAGAAACCCAAATCAAACAAGATATTGTAGTGGTGGAGGTAGATTTGATTAAAGAAACTCACATTAATTGCATTGTACTATCAAAAATTTTCTAAAATAAAGTAAAATATAATAAAACTATTTTTCTAAACACAATGAAGGAATGTGGGTATAATTACAATTTTACAAAGATAACTCTACCTTAGTAAAACACTAGAAATATCTTTAACGCCTGCAGAATGCAAGTCTCAAAATCCATCGACAAAAGGGGCCTACATATTAACGAGGCTTTTGAAAACATGACCAGCTGTGAAAAGGATTGTAGACTAAGAAATTGGCCGATTGGAATTAGGCCCACAATGGCAAGTAGACGCTTCTGTCTCTTTTTTTTTTTTTTTTTGGGAGCCGCTTCAATCAAAATTGGATCAAAATTCCTATAAAGATCGCCTACATATTAATGGGGCTTTTGGAAACATGACCAGCTGGGAAAAAGATTGTAGACCAGGAAATTGGCCACTTGGAATTAAGCCCACATCAGTACGTAGACGCTTTAGTCAAAATTGGATCAAAATTCATCCACTGAGGTGGCCTACATATTAATGAGTCTTTTGAAACATGACCAGTTGTGAACAGGATTGTAGACCAAGAAATTGGCCAATGGGGCTTTCACAAATACAACCGTCTCTATTTGGAAAATTCTTATGTAGACTCGATCCACAATATTATATGTAGATCTTGTGGTCTAAAATAAAATTATATAAATATTTTTACATTATTTTTTTACATGAACATATATCACTATAATTACGTGACACTCTTTTAGACCACAAAATCCACACGTGAGATTGTAGACCCAATCCAATTAAGAATTTTTCAATTCTGATCTTTGTTTGCTCCAATCATCTTGCGATAGACCCGTAATCTAATGACCTACGAAATTGATAAAATACCATGGTTTGAATGGACAAGTATTCACGTTTGTTTTCTCATGCATTAGCACAGATAATTTGTTATTTATCTCAATAATTAACTAATAAAAATATTTTATCATTTAGTTAACAGAATTTTGTTAAGTCACTTCAATTAAATTTATTTTCATTTGGTATAGGATTTTACATTTTTTTAATTTGTATTGAGCTCCAAAGTTTTAAAAAAATCTGGGCTATGATGTGTCTCTGAGCAAGTATATGGATCCAAACTTTACACGAATTTGTTCTTCTTCAAGAGACTTAAGTAGGGATGAAGAATGAATAGTACCGCTAGTGAACCATTGTGTAACAGTTAAAATAGGGCGCATGAAGTATTGAGTTTTCAAATTCGGATTCAAAGAAAGAAACAAATTAAATAAAGAGTCTTAGTGCTTCAATTTTTAGAGAAAGGGGCATGTTGGTTTATTAATTTGAAGATTTGGCTTTAATAGTACACCAACAGTTGCATGTATTGATTTTTGGACATCATATCTCGTGTCAAGTGGAGGCTTCCCTAGATTGGAGGCCTAAGTTTATTTATACAGCTAGTTTGTATCCATGTCTTTAGCACGGATGAATAATTATCTATTTCAATAAAGATATGGGTAAATTACCTATACCCTGTGATTTTTAGATAAATCATATGACTCCGTTGTTGTTTGGTTATAGTGTCAAAGTGACAGAAATTAACTTTTGTAACGGAACGTGGTTAAAATCTCCAAATTATCCCAATGTTTAACTATTTAATCTCTGTGCTTGCATGTATTTTTTTTCGAAAGAAATACATTTTCCCCCTTGTGATTTTCAAATGAACCACATAATCCTCTTATGGGTTCTAAAAGTTATATATTACCCCTTGGTAATTTTTAATATTATACATGGTAATTTGGACATTTTACCTATGAATCGTTACGAAAGGTAATTCTGTTAGTTTGACAATTTAATCAAAATCACAGGGAGTGATGTATAACTTTTTGAACCAGAAGGAAGTCATGCGGTTTATTCGAAAACCACAATGGGCTAAAATGTAATTAACCCTAAATATATTCAACCATGTTGATATTTTAAAGAATTCTGTTCAAACATTTCAGCTAAATTTGTTTTTACTTAGAGGGTGTTTGATAACACCACTTAATGCTGAAAATTAATACATTAAGAACTTTTTAAATTCAGTGTGTTTGATAACAAAATAATCACTTAATACATTAAGCACTTATTTAATTTGTACACAAAATTCTAAATGAAAAATTTTCACTTAATTTGCTAAATTTTATATACATGTAGTATTCTCTCGTTCCACACACACACCCTCACACACTCACTGATGCACACACATATGCAAACATATTCTTTCATACATTTTTTTTGCACAGCCCCATACACACACAGAGGGAGACACACTTAACACACACAATTACCACTACAAGTACACACATATAATTTGAATGCTGAAAATTAATGGATTAAGAGCTTCTTGAATTTAGTGCATTTGATAACAAAATTCTTTTATCACTTAATACATTGTACACACATATAATTTGAATGTTGAAAATTAATGGATTAAGAGCTTTTTGAATTTAGTGCATTTGATAACAAAATTCCTTTATCACTTAATACATTAAGCACTTATATAATTTGTGTACAAAATTTTAAGTGAAAAATTTTCACTTAATTTGCTGAATTTTGATATTCTTCCCCTCCCTCTATCACACACACACACACATACATGCACTCACTCTCACATACTCACCCATGCACACACATATACATACCCTTTCTCACACACACAATCTCTCTCTCTCACACACACACACACACTCTCTCTCATACACACACACACATTCACACAAATACACATATTCCCTCCTTCTCTCTCACTCACACACATACGCATACATTCACTCTCTCCTTCTCTCTCTCTCTCTCTCTCTCTCTCTCTCTCTCTCTCTCTCTCTCTTCCCACACAGTTTCTCTTGCACACTCCTACATACTTTCTTGCACATACACTTTTACACATACACACATAAATGTACTTTCACATATACATTTTCTCTCTCTCATATACATGTACATGTATTTTAATTTTTCTCCTCTCACATATTTACATACAGTTTTACATATATACGCATACTTTATCTCTCACACACATTCTCATACATAAATACATTTATCCTCCTCTCACAAACAAATAATATCTTTTATTCTCATATACATTATTAATAAATTATTTTAAATTTTAAAGATAAAATAATTATATTTATGAGCGAAATATTTAAATTTAGTGCATATATTCAGTTAATTATCAAACAGGTAAAACTTTTTCAATTCAGTAACTTAATAATTTCAGAACTTAAATTTCAAACTTCAGATTTCAAATTTCAGTTTTACCAAACGACACGTTAGTGTAGGAGTTTACCTTCTTTCACATGGTATTGATCTCCAAAATTGAAAAAGAATTTTTGCAATATTATGAGTCTCTAAGCATGTTATGTACACGAACTTTCCAGGTATTACATAAAGAAAATAAATGAAGAATAAATAGTATTACTGATTAATCAATTAATATAACAGCTAAAAGAGAGTGGAAGAAGAATTGTGTATTTACATTCAGATTCAAAGAAAGCATTCAAAAAAAAAAAAAAAAAGGCCTCAAACCTTCAGTTTTCAGGGAAAGGATGTACCTATTTATTAATTTGAAAAGTTGATTTAAAAAAATAGACTAACAGTTACAATTATTCATGTTCTGGACTTCATATCTTGTACCACATGGAGGTCACTCTGAGTTATAGGCCTCAGTTTTTATTATATTATAGATGAATATTCTATCAAAGCTTCTTGGGTTGCAGGAGGCATTATTAATTTAATTTTGGTAGTTTAGTTGATACAGAGAAAAAAAAATATTTGTTACTTGATTATAATTCAGGCAATGTACATAACCAATTTATTCATGAACATAGGAGTTTATTTTCGCATTGAGGATCAGTTAAATTGAACGAGAGTGGATATTAACCCTTTGACTAGAGCTTAGGTTTTATTTCATTTTGTTTAACTTAATTTTGTATTTTTTCCTTTGAGTTTTTTAAGTTTACATTTATTTAGTTTAATTATTCTCCAAAACCCCCATTGTTGTGATTTGAAATAAATAAATCGACCAGTCTCTGTGGATACGACCCTACTCATCACTGCACTTCATTTTATTTTTATTTGAGTAGGAATTTTATTTTTGCTAGCTTAACACCCAACACCACTCCTTCCACCATACTGGATACCTATGCAATTTGAAACACGCATCATATGTGTGTCCCTTCTTATTGCAATGAGTACAATTGTCTTCATCAGTTGGCGTTTTGGCCCCTTTTGATGCCATGACAAAGCCGATTATGTTGTCTCCACCTATCAGCATTACAGTTTGCCTTTTGTCTTCATGCCGGACATAGGCATATGCTTCTTTCACAGTTGAGAATGGCTTCATTCGCAGCACATCACTGCAGATTGTATCTAGTCAATCATCTAATCCATCAAGGAATATGTATACTCTCTCTTCCTGTATGAGAGAGTTGTACCTGCTAATATCGGCAGCACATTTCATTGGATTTGGTTGTTGAAAGTCAATCTCTCTCCACAAGCCTTGCAGGTCGTTGTAATATTTCTCAATCGACCCTCTAGCTTGTCTCATCCTAGTAACCCTTCACCGCATATCATATAATTGGGATGTATCAGTTCCATCAAAATAAGTGGTGGCAACTGCATCCCATACGGATTTAGCAGTGGAAAAGTGGGTGAAGTTACTAATTAAGGATGGGTTGATGCTGTTTATTAACCATTCCTTTTCAATAGAATCTTCAGTCCACCACTGTTGGTATGTTGGATCTATCGATGGAGGTTGAGAAAGCTTGCCATTAATATATTCCAATTTGTCTTTGCCCAAGATATACATCTCGACAACTTAAGACCAAAGTGCATAATTAGTATCGTCCAACTTGACACTGATCTGAGCCATGGATGAATCATTGCTCGGTGTAGGTTTCTGACATCTATTCAGGACTTCCATCATCTTTTTGGCCAAGTCTTCAAGAACTATGTCAGCTTGTTCTCTTCCACCTTGCACAAGTTCGGATGATTCTGCTGTGGTTACTTTTCATATTATATCAACGTAATTTTAAACAGAGTTCCCTAGAATTTCTGGTCTGATACCATGTTAAGAAGAAAGAATGTGGGGAGAATATTTTTCTGTATATTCACTTCCTTCACAAAATAATACAATGGCCTATTTATAGGCCAATACAATGAAAGGTACATCGAATCTAGACAACATTTAATGAATTCAAAACTATCCTAATCTAATCATATCCCAATCTTATCTTATTCTAATCTATTTGAATTTTAAACATAATATTTACAACTCTCAACAGACTCTCCTCTGGCTCATTACTATTTTGATAGTGTGTATTAACCAAAGAAGTTTGAATATAATGAACATAAAAGTTCAATGATGAGTTTTAAGTATCATGTACTAATTTATTAGAAATGAATATATTTCAAATTATTTTTTCATTATTTCATTTGATACCCTAGCACAGCACAACGTTGTTATTAGTTTATACTATATGAAAGAAGTCTAACAAATACTAAAAGTAGTATTTATTTAAAAGTATGTCAGTAACACGGAGTCCATGCATAGCATGGGATAAGTAGTGTATATATGCGTGTGTGCCTGCCATAAAATTGGTTTTCTCATTGTCAAAAAAACTTTCAAAGTATGGAATGGGCCATCAAGTATCGAGCCAAGGGGATGTTTATTCGAATGGGATTCTCTTGCTAGAGATGTTTACTGCAAAGAGGCCGACGGATGAAATGTTCATGGATGGATTGGATCTGCATAATTATGTTAAATCTGCTTTGCCTGAACAAGTTTGTATGATTGTTAACCCATTACTACTTCCAAATGGAGTGACACTGGAGAAGTTACTGCACAACTGGAACTAAACAATGATGAGAAAATGATGCAATGCCTTGCTTCAGTTTTGAAAATTGGTATCAAATGCTCTACTGCTTTACCAAATGATCGGATGCCTATGAATGAGATAGTAAGAAAATTACAACTTATTAAGGATGGAATACTTGGTGCCAGAATAAAATCGCAGATCTTGACATTTGACAGGTATGTAATTGCATATCTTGATATAGGTGTAGAGGACCGCAGAATATATATATTTTGTCCAATTTTTAATATTTTCATTCATTTAATTAAGCATCATTCTTTTCTGTTAAAGTTTTAATTCACTTACACACTTGCATTTATTAGTTAATTGTATCTTGATTTGCAGGGACACAATGAATACAAGATTCCGAGCAATATTGCTGGACAACTGGAGAAGGTCTCTTCCATGTTTATAAATTAGTGTACTTTTAAAAATTTGCAGGGACACGATGAATCATGTTTAAAAATTAGTGTACTTTTATCTGTATGAATTAAAATGGTATTTGTATTAGGGGTGAGCAAAAATAACCGAAAAATAAAAAAATCACAATAACCAGTCCAATTCGTACCAAAAAATCAGGATAACCAAACCGAATTTTGAAAGCGTTTAGGTTAACCGAACCTCATTTGTAAAAGCGGTTCCGGTTCTTGGTATCAATTTTCAAAAACCGCGATTAACCGAACCGGTCTATGTATACGTCTGAAAGGCTAATATTTGTAATGTTATAGAGGAATTGGGAAATATTAATTCATTTCATTTTCAAGTTTAAGATCATTTTAAAACTTAAATATCGTATTTGATTTTTCTTTCAATTTAATTTCTTGATGCTAACTAAAAAATTATTTTCATATAAATAATATACGTAAATTTTTTTACTCTTAAAAAGAGCAATCTTTTTTAACCTTTTTTACTTTTAAAAAGAGCAGATGCTAGAGTTTCAATTTGTAATTTTATTGCTTGTTTTTCAAAGTAATTGAAATTGTATAAGCATTTTTTTAATTTGAGCAAAGGTTTATGTTATAATATTTTTATGTGTTTTGTCAAATTAACTTAATACTATATGGTTCCGGTTACTCGCGGTACCCAACACTCTTTAACCAGGTAAACAATAAGTGATTAACCGATTAATGAGGGTCGGATACGATTTATAATTCAGGTGAACCGGTACAAGTGGTTCCGATTAGAATATTAGGTATATGAACTGGTTAACGAGTTCATGCCCACCCCTAATTTGTATAGGTTAGTAGCAAGACATATGATTTACATGTATCATGGCTTAAATCTATGAATTCTCAGTGCGTGGAAATGTGGAACAATGACGTGGTAGTTAAAAACTTAGGGAGAATAAGCGGCAGTCGAGATGCTCTGTCCTATTTTTTATGGTGTCTAACTGTATTCAATATGAAATTATGTCTTATCATTATAAAACCATATGAATCTACGTCATATGATAGTAGTACGACATAGTTTTGAAATGATACCACATAGTTTTGTATTTGATACAGTTGAATACCATAAAAATTGGACAGAAAATCTGGACAAGCATTTTGTACTCTCAAAATGTATCTTTTGTTCCACACTGTTATCCCACATCCTATCCATCCTCTATTTTAAGGTCACATGTTCCTTTTACCGTAAATAGACCAAGCGGCAAGGATGTGAAAAACTTCTCCTAATATGACTTGCTTGCGACAATCTCCTATGTTTAGATTATCTAAACTCCACTGGAAAAATCTTTAACGTCCATAGAGTCCGTGTCTTAAATTCCCTTCGCTAATTGTTTGTAGTAATTGGGCCCCATAATTTAGAACAGTGAATCGTAGGAGTGCGCATAAACTGATTAACTAGTCCATACACGTAATATCCTAACCAGAACTAGTTATATTGATTCGCCTAATTTGCTAACCTTATTAGACCCTCATTAGTTAGTTAACTGCTTATCGATTATCTAGTTAAACAAGATCAAATATCGCGGATAACTAGAATAGTATAGTATAAGTTACTTTAACAAAATAGATAAAAAAATATTACAACATAATATACTTGTTCAAATTAAAATAAAAAGAAAAGCTACTTATACAAATTCAATTATTTTGCAAAACAGCCAATAAAATTACAAACTAAAGCTCTTGCATCCACTCTTTTTAAAAGTAAAAAGAAAAGGTTAAAAATCAAAATTTTTTACAATACAAGTAAAAGATACTTGTGCTATATTCCATATTTCGTATCTAAGTTATATAAAAGTAGTTTTTAAATTGGTATCAAGAAAACGTATAATAATCAGAGTATGAAAACAAAGAATAAAATAAAAATCAAAAAATTAAATGAAAATAAAATAAAAAATGATTTTTAAGTTTTTGAGTTATCTTAAACTTAAAAATGAAATAATTTAATACTCTCAATTCATCTATAAGATTCATAAATATTAATTTCTAAGATATATATATATATATATATATATATATATATATAGGCCGGTTAGATTAACCACAGTTTTTAAAAATTAATATCTAGAACCGAAACCGAAATCGAAATCAAAACTGCTTTTGCAAATACGGTTCGATTAACCGAATCGCTTTCAGAATTCGATTCACTTAAGATCATTTTTCGATTTGAAATGGACCAATTATTGTGATTTTTGGTTTTCGGTTAATTTTGCCTATCCCTCGGGAATAGATGTGAAAAAGACCTGCAAGCCACAAAAAGTAAGTCAACCCAAACCAGGCCAATATTTGCCGGTAATGGCTCCGGTTGAAATTGGACAAACAATTAATTACCAGCGCAGCCATCTCGAACAATTTATAGTCTTAAAAATCCAAATGATATCGCATCAGCCGTGAGAAATATCAACCTCCGTTGTTTTTTTTTTTTTTTTTTTTGTACAACTAGACAAAAGTTTAATCGGCCCTTTGTAATGTACTTATATGGTTCTAGTTTGTGAAATGTTTATCACTCTTTATGTTAATTAGCATCAAATTTGCATATGTAGGACTTATCAGACAAGAATTGCACAATTAAAATTATGACTTCCTTTTCATCGTAGGATTATTCAAATAAGAAAA
This sequence comes from Mitragyna speciosa, assembly GCA_024721245.1. NCBI lineage: Eukaryota > Viridiplantae > Streptophyta > Magnoliopsida > Gentianales > Rubiaceae > Mitragyna > Mitragyna speciosa. The sequence continues at coordinate 5,180,616 of CM045557.1, forward strand.
GAGTAATCATCATGTATACAAGAAATAATGAAATTTTATATAATCATCAATCTAAATATGTTATGTGTAATAAATAATCATAATAACACAATAAAACATTTCTTTGATTTTTTTCACTGATTTTTCTAGCTTCTCGTTTTTATCACTTAAATGAGAGAAGAAGAAATTACAACACGATTATATGAACTTTAATAGTTGAGTCAACTCTAATTAGCATGAACAAGTTAACGTATGTCTGGTTGTTCTGCAATACAATTAGCATTATCTTTCTTGTCCTTTGGCAATTTAATGTATGTCTGGTTGTTCTGCAATACAAGTAGTCTTATCTTTCTTGTCCTTCGGGGAAGACATTGGCTGTAAGCCACAAATTATCTGCACGCAATCAACAGATATTTATAAATTCATCTTCTATTCCTCGAAACTATAGAACTCTGAAATCCTACTTCATGTTGGAAAAATGGAACTCCGAAATTATGGGATGATCTGAAGTTTGAAGCCAAATCTGAAATTGATGATCTTATTTAGCAGTAGTATTTCATAGTTCTTGTTTTATTTGGATGAAATTTCAAGAATTGTCTGAAATTTGAATACATTTCTTAGATTGGCGAAATTGTTTGTGGCTTAATAATAATGGACTGAGATGAAAAGAGGAAAATGCACATACTTGTGGAAGTAAATACACTAACTCTTTCACTGAAGAAGGTTCCCATATCTGCTCTGATGTTTCGGACCACGGGATACATTTCAAATGATCGGGACTCGATTACATGATCGCTGGGGAGAAGCAAGTGTAGAAAAATGATCAGTACACAATTGCGTAATTGTTGGGGGAAACAACTTTGAACACTGCAATGGTAGACTAAGTCAACGGATAATATTCCTAACTTCTACTACAGGTTGGGGAAAACAACTTTATAGACGAAGAAAATTAAGTCAACGCATTAAATTCCTTCTGCTATGGGTTGGGGAAAACAATTTTGCTTAGAAAATTAAGGGCATATTCTCAATAGCATTTTTCTACCTTCTTTTAACTTTTGATTTTTAAAAATTTATTCTGCAATGTTCTTAGATGCTTTTTTAACTAAAATGAGGAACAATTGATTTTTAGTTTTTTTAAAATTAGTTTTCACAAAAATTAAAATTTGTGAGAACAAGCTCTAAGTCAACCGCATTATATTCCAAACTTCTCCTATGGGTTAAATGACTGAACTTCTGTTTTCAATAGCTTTTTTCTACCTGATTTTAGCTTCTGATTTTTAAAAAATCTATTTTATGATGTTTTCAACTACTTTTTTTTAATATGTTTTTAGAATTTTTAAGCTAAAATTAGGGACAACTGGTTTTCAGCTTTTCTAAAATCAATTATAACTATGCATTTCTTTTTGTCAAAAAAAATCCCTAAAATATTAGTTGCACTAAATCCCTAACATTATGCTGTGATTTCGTTTCAGTTACTCACATAAATTTTGTGTCATTCAAAACATTGGACTTAAATTAAAGGGTATTAGGAACAAATAGTGGGTTGAGTGGTTAGAACTTTATAGCTTCACCCCAAAGGTCAGAGGTTTGATTTCTACCAAACTCTCTTTCTATAGTATAGGCTCTCAAAAAAAAAAAAAAAATGGTGCCGCCATTATCATCTAAAACGTAAGTATGCTTCAAAATCAATATTCTAAATCCAATATATATCTTTTTCAATTCCTTGAGATTCATCAAACATAGTGAAAAAAATAATTTTATTTTTTGGTAGATTATTGAAGTTAGCTCATTATATAATTAATTCTTTCTTTGAGCTCATAAGTTTTAATCCGCATTCAAAGAATATAGTTTGTGTAAAAATGCAAATAGTTTAAATGGATTCCTCTACATATTTGATTTTCAATATACGTAAAAAAGTATGTGGTATACATAAATTCATTAATAGAAATTAAAACTCAGACTAGTTATATGAAATATACGAGTTTCAGTTTATGTAAAATCCAAACTGGTTATATAAATTCGTAAACATAAATTAAAACTGAAATTTAAATTTCTAGTTTCAAACTTCTGTAAATTTGTAATTAGTTAAAATAAGTTAAATAAAATAACTTTGATTTTCTATCACCAAATATAAAATTTAAATAAGGCATGATTGAGAATTAGAATATTGATTCTAGAGTATAGTTATACATTTTGACAATATTGATATCACCACTGCCATTCACTATCAAACCAATATTTTAAATTGTACAAAATTTATGTGAGTTACTATGGTGAAATTACATAAAAGACTTAAGGGGGTTTAGTACAATTAAATTTTCTGGTCAAAAATTTAATGTACTATTATTAAATTTCGTTCGACAATACAAACGGTTCAGTTATCTTTGACAGTTAGTCAAAGGACTAAAGTTACACAATGTAAACGTTAGGAACTATTGTGCAAACTACTTTAAAAGTTAAGTGGGATTACTACAATTAATCATACTCCTATATATAGTTCGGCTATATAAATAGCCGTGACTATTGATTATTTTTTAGCATTTGCATTGTCCCCAACAAATTATCCATATTTTGAAATGTCCAAACTGAAATTACATAAACCTGTTGTACACTAAATTTATGGCAACTGCATCTTAAAGTAATTTAAATATCAAGTTATGAATTGAAGTTCAATGAAAGAATTCACACATCAAACCGATAATTATAAATCCTTACACATCCTTGAAATAAGCTTATATCCACACTTAATATGAAAGCTAACTCTTAACGATTATTTTTTACCATAAAGTATATCAGTAATCAGCAAAAATATAACCTTGGAATCATAAAATTGGTTTTTTAATTGTCAAAAAAGTTTCAGATTATGGAATGGGCCCTCAGGTATCGACCCTAGGGGATGTTAAGCGTGTGAGATTCTTTTGCTAGAGATGTTTACTGCAAAGAGACCAACAGATGATATGTTCACGGATGATTGGATCTGCATAATTATGTCGAAAGGGCTTTGCTTGAACATGTTTGTATGGTTGTTAGGCTATCAATCGGGCCTTAAAAGCCGGGCTTTAACAAGCTCAACTCACATAATTAATTGGATTATGAGATTCGAATTTATAAATGTGAAGCTCAGGCTTATCTCACATAATTAGTTGGATTATGAGCTTCGGGCTTATAATGTGAAGCTTAGGCTCAGCTCACAAAATATTCGGACTGTGAGCTTAAGCTCACGAGTCTAAACCTATGAAGATACTCCTATAATTCAATTGTCCCAACACAACACAAAACCACAAGTTTTCCTTTAATTTTGTTCCAATAATCAAAAGCAATACGTCCTTAATTGTACAAACTTCGGCTACTTTGTACATAATCAGTAACTACTCATTTGATTGAAACTCTTGACAGAAGGTTGCTTACAATAAGCTCAAAACAAAATATCATTAGAATCATAGTTCCTTACTTCTGTCAAACATTTACTTTTAGTACAGAACAACCACATAGCAGACGCCTGAAGGACCTTAAAAGCAAGAACTTCTCATGTTTTAATTGGCTGCACAAGCCCCAAGCAGACCAGCTGCAACACTCAACGCAAGTCTAGTTGATTGAAGTGCATATTTTGTGAATTATGCTGAGCAATCCTCAGATTTAGGGAGGAAGAAGTTGACGGATTGTTTGAGGGGAGGAAAATTTAGGGATGTAGATGGTGATGGGGTTGTTTGAGGAGAGAGAAAATATTAGTGATTTAGTTAATATATTATATATAATTTTATATTACATGTGTGTGTATGTGTAATTTTATATTTGGGTTATTATGTTTTCTGAGTTGGGCCTTATACGAGCTGAGCATATTAAGGCCCAAGCTCCGCTCAAAAATATTTCTGGCCTAATATTTTGGCCAAAGCTCAGTTCGCCCAGATAAAAGATTAGGCTCATGGGCTTTTTTGGGCCGAATGGGCCGGGTTCAGGCTGATCGGGCTCCATTAACAGTCCTAATAGTCGTTGACCCATTACTTCTTTAAATGGAGATGGTAATGGAAGAGTTACTGCACAAGTAAAACTAAGGGAGCATTTGGTTCGCCGGTATGGGAATCAACCCCATAGTTGGTGTTTGGTAATCGAAAATCGAAATTAAACCCTCAATTGGTCGATTTCGTGAAGCCCACCAAATTGGTGGGTTTTGTTATTCTCTCATCCAGACTCCGCGTAGATCATCCGAACGTTCGGAACCTCATCCGGATATTGTTTACGTAAATTCTACATGTTCTAGGCATTGGGAAGTCCGGATGGTGGTCCAAGCGGACATTCGGATTACTTGTGGATATGATTCTGATTCTCAGCAAACCAAACAATAATTATAGTAATGATATCCATTCTAGATACTGAATCAATGTGTACTGGAGTAGGTTGATTCATTCCAAATCCAAGAGGAATGATTCTGATTCCTATTCCGATTCCCGAGTGAGACCAAACGCCCCCTAAATGACGATGAGAAAACGACGCAAGAGTTCTGAAAATCGGTATCAAATGTTCTGCATCTTGTGAATGAGATGGTAAGAAAATTACATCTCATTAAGGATGCATTTCTTTGGTGCAAAAATAAACATAGCCCATCTGGATATTGACAGGTTAGTATTTGTATATCATGATAAAGGTGCACAGGCCCCAAATATATATATAGATATATAGATATATAGACACACATACATATATTTGTTCAATTTTTAATGTTTTCATGCACTGAAATTAAACATTATCCTTTTCTGTTGAAGTTTTCATTCACTTGTTGCACATACATTTATTAGTTAATTGAATCTTGATTAACATTGCTGTATAACTGGAGAAGATCTCTTCCATGTTTAAAAAATTAGTGCACTCGTTACTGTAAAACGGTATTTTGCATTGAAATTAAGCTTCATCCTTTTCTGTTACAGTTTTAATTCACTTACTTCACTAGCATTTATTAGTTATCTGAGTCTTGATTTGCAGGGACACGATCAATTCAAGATTCAGAGTAACATTGCTCTATAACTGGAGAAGACTTCTTCGATGTTAATTTAAAATTTTAGTGGTATTTGTGTCTCTATGAATCAAATACATTTAAAACAATGAGTCTGACACAACAATTAAAAATAGTTTCATTGGCCTTTTGTAATATACTCAAATGCTTCTGGTTTGTAAAATATTTATCACTCTTTATGTTAATTAACTCCTAATTTGCATATGTAGAACTTATCAAACCACAACTGGAAAATGAACATCATAAACTATTTGAATAAGAAAAGACTAATCATCATCACGTATGCAAAAAAAATAATGAAATTATATACAATTGTCATTCTAAATATGAGCTCAATAATATTTTTCATTGATTTTTCTACATTTCGTTCTTATCACTTAAAAAAAACTTACAACATGATTACACTAACTCTTAATCATATTTCAAATCAAGCAGAATTAAACCTTATTTCCATAATATGGTCCAACTCTAATTGGCGTAACAATTCATATTTGGTTATTTGGTTATACAAGTAGAATTATCCTTCTTTCCCTTTGGGAAAGACATTGGCTGTAAAACTCAATTATCAACATCCAATCAAAAGTTATTTACAAATTTATTCTCTTTTCCTCGAAGCAATGGAACTCCGAAATCCTAATTCTTGTTGAAAAATGGGAATTCCGAAATTATGGGATGATCTGAAGTTTGGATTTATCTTTCGTATTTGTGATTTTATTTAGCTGTAAACTTTTCATGGTTTTTGTTTATTTCAAATTTGGATGAAAATTCAGGAGCGATCTGAAACTTGAATACATTTTTTATGTGAAATTATTTAGGACTTATTGTCTGAAGTCAAGAGAGGAAAATGTATGTACCTTTGACAGTAAACGATCAGGACACGATAACGTAATTAATGGGGAAAACAACGTTGGATACGGACAAGCGTAGACCAAGAAAATTAAGTCAACTGAATTATATTCCCAACTTCTCCAATGGGTTGGGGAAAGCAACTTTGAATACTGACAAGAGTAGACTGAGAAAATCTGGTCAACCCTTCTACAATTATGGGTTGCGTTGTAGTCTCCAACATCTATTTTATATCACTTCAGTCATTGATAAACTGACTCAACTAGTGATTTTAAACTTAAGTTTTATAGGTGCACCATTCAGTTACCAATTCGTTGAATGTGTGTATCTTCTGAGTCGCAGCTTAGCTTTCTTCTTTCCTTTGATCTTGAGTGTTTCATAATCTAATCTAACAAACTGACTTCTTTTTTATTCTTTGGAAAAAAAAAAAAGTCATTGATAAATGCTCAAAGATAGTTGTGTTGTTAGCATCAAAAAGACAAATTTATCCTAAAATGTTCGTTGCACTAAACTCCCTTGAGAATAAAAAGATAAATAAAAATTATATTTTGACATTTCAAAGTTAGACAAACATTTTGAGACACCAAAAATAAGAAGCATGACTAATTTATGGGACGGAAAAATTTAAACTAGAAAAGAGTATAGTTCCAAAGGGGGATGGGCTATTGGGAGGGGTGTAATGGGAGGAAGGGAACAAGAGAGTTGAAAATTAGTGCAACTAATATTTTAAGGTAAATTTGTCTTTTTGAGAGTCCTATGTAAGAGAGACTGAGATGGGAGCTGTGATTTTTCTTTCTCATATTTTTTTTGAAACTTTTGACTGAAGTATTTTATAAATGAAAATTTTAAAAACCTCCCTTAAAGTATTTAACAATTGCAGACAACACCTCAACATTAAAGTATTTAACAATTGTAGACAACACCTCTACATTAAAAAATTACGCTTACCTCAGTTATTTATAATGTTTAGGTACAAACATAATTAATTACATGATGTTTGCCAAAAAGAAATGAATATACAAAACTGCCCCTCCTATTGAAAAAAATGAAAAGAGAAATTTAATTACTAAATACACATAAACCATTTTGTTACAAAAATATAAAAAATGAACAAAAATGCAAAAAGCAAACTCAAAAGAGCTTTCTCAGGAAATATCCTCAATCATCACGTACGCTACTCTTATTCCCCTGACACCCAATCCCCATCATACTTGCGTCCAGTGATTCTTACCATTTACCGCCCATAAAATGAAATCAATTTTAGCCCAACTGAATGATTGTTTTGTGAAGTGTTTTTAAAAAAATATTATTATAATAATTTTAAATATTATTCTCAATAGGTGTTCGTGTGAAATAAAAAAGTAATTAAAAAAATATTTAAAATTAAAAAAAAATATCTTTTTAAAAAACACCGAACACACCAAACACAACCCATAACACATCCTCCTCCACATTCCCAAAAACCTACCTTTCCCAAACTACCTAAAATAGTTTTGCTGGGTATAGTTTTTCCTTTTTCTTATTATTTTTCTTTTTCTTCAGAACTGAGTTTATACGCAAGCATGGCTGTATTTTGATTAGGCAAACACATTATAGTCAATTTGCAATAGCAACAGATATTAAGCGTAATTTTTAAAGGTGGAGGGTACTGTCTGTAATTATCAGATACTATAAGGAGGTTTTTAAAATTATTCCTTTTATAAAGGGTGTTATATGTAGTCAATTCATCCAACTAGTATGGCTGCGAGAGTGCTAAATAAAATTATTAGAAATTTCAGGAAAATTTTCTGAAATTATACCTTCCAAATAATTATGACAAAGTACTGATGTAAAGTAGACTGAGCAAGTCAAACGAATTAGAATACATCATTCTGCAATGATGTGGTTATATAAGCCGTGATGAACCTTTTACTGAAATGGTAAAAAAAAGAACTAATAAATTGAGTTATCAATTTGTTGCAAATTAATCACTCTCCAAGTCAGAAAAATGATTGGAGATCAATTGTTAATTTTCGTTTTTTTTTTAAAGTGGCTCTGTTAGATTGAATATTAATTAGTGATGGCGAATTGACTGGTCTGATTTCTAAAATATAATAATAGTGTTGAATAAGTGCCAACACTTATCCCTTCCGTATTAGCACCTGAGTTACTGAATAATATTTTAAAAAATTGCATCTTGTCTGTGAAATATTTACTACTTACTGGACATCAATTCTCCAATTCCTTGCCTATATAACAACACTATTGATGAATTTGCCGCACAGCCATTGTCCATAGAAGCACAAATTATCCCAAATTGATATAATCAGTACATTGCAAATTAATTCCTCTTTTCCTTCAAAACAATGGTGTTTCGAAATCTCATTTGTTGGGGGTTTTGGTCATTATCAGCAAATGTTTTGCTACTTGTTCTTCTTGCACTGAATTTGCCACGAAATGTTTCAGCTGCAAGATTTTCCAGGAACGAGACTGATCGACTTGCTCTGCTTGAATTCAAGCACAAGATATCTGATGATCCACATGGAGTTCTGAATTCATGGAACCATTCACAACACCATTGCCAATGGCAAGGAGTCACGTGTAACCCGCGACATCAAAGGGTCACAGGCTTAATATTATCTGGTAAGAGCTTGTCTGGAATCATCTCTCCTCATATTGGAAATATCAGTTTTATGCAGTTCATTCATCTCGAGGAAAATCAATTCCGTGGCAAGATTCCCCAAGAAGTCGGTCGCCTGTTTCGGCTAAGATTTCTTAACTTGTCATACAACGCGTTAAATGAAGAAATCCCTGTTACTCTAAGCCACTGCTCACATTTGTTAGCCATTAGCCTAGCTTGGAACAAACTTGAAGGAAAAATTCCTATTGCGCTAGGCAATTTGAAGAAGCTTGAAAAGCTTTATCTTTATGAGAACAATTTGACAGGAGAGATTCCTTCATCCATAGGGAATCTATCCTCATTGAGGGAACTCAATCTCGGATTTAATAATTTGAAGGGAAATCTGCCCAAGGAGATGGGATTGTTAACACAGTTAACTAAATTTGGGGCGTCAGCAAATAAACTGTCTGGGGTGATCCCTCCCTCTATTTATAACATTTCATCTCTTATTATCTTTTCACCATCACAAAATTTCTTTCATGGAAATCTTCCAACCAGTATTGGTCTCACATTACCAAATTTGCAACTACTACTTATTGGTTCGAACAACTTTCACGGTAGCCTTCCAATTTCTATCACCAATGCTTCCATGCTTGAGATACTTTGTCTTCCAGACAATAAATTTGAAGGGCAAGTCCCAACTAATTTAGGAGATCTCCGAAATCTTAAAAGATTATACCTTGAATTGAATCTGTTCGGCAATAATTCTACAAGAGACTTGGAATTCATTGCATCATTGACAAACTGCAGTGATCTAGAGGGTGTTTTCTTGTCTGGAAACAATTTTGGAGGCCAAATACCAATAGTAATTGCAAACCTCTCATATAAACTAACTCAATTAGAGCTCGCAGAAAATCAATTACGGGGACCAATTCCTGAAGGATTTGGAAATTTTCTCAAACTGTTTGGGTTACGAGTGGCACACAACTCGCTTTCAGGTTCTATACCAAGTGATTTGGGTAAGCTTTCAAAACTGCAACATTTGAGTCTAGAAGCAAACCAGTTGTCAGGAGAGATATCGCCTAATGTATGTAATGCTACCGGACTATATCATCTAAATTTGTCTGAAAACTGGTTCGAAGGTAGCAATATATTTGACAATGTTCTTCTGAACTGTCAAAATTTGCAGGAGCTGGATTTATCTCAAAATAACCTTACTGGTATTATACCATCACATTTCTTTGAGATGCATTCCACGCTTGTAAATTTGAACTTGGGGAAAAATTTGTTCAATGGTTCACTACCTCTTGAAGTTGGAAAGTTGATACATGTGGTGTTTTTTGATGTCTCCTATAACAAATTTTCTGGCGAAATACCTCCATCCCTTGGTGGTTGTGTAGATTTGGAGATTCTTTACATGCAAGCCAACTCTATCCAAGGGATGATTCCGCCAAATATTGTTTCTTTGGAAAGCATCAAAAAATTAGACCTTTCAAGTAATGACTTGATTGGACAAATACCGAGAGACCTTAAGCTGCTTCAGTTTTTGAGGTATTTGAACCTTTCTTATAATGACCTTGATGGCGAGATACCAAATACTGGAATATTTGGAAATGCAAGCCAAATATCTTTGATTGGAAATAGGAAACTTTGTGGAGGCATTCCTGAATTGCGCTTACCATCTTGCCCCGTGATCAAAGGAAGCAACAAAAGAAAAGTTAAGGTCATTATCATACTCTGTACCGTGTTACCAGTAATAACTCTGGTTCTAGGTACACTACTATTTTTTTCGCTGATTTATCAGAAACGATACAGAAGAAAGGCCGATTCACCAACAGAGCACACAAGAGTTGACAAGCTCTTACGAGTTTCTTACCATGAACTTCATCGTGCAACTAATGGCTTTGCTTCAGAGAACTTAATCGGATCAGGAAGTTTTGGAGTTGTTTACAAAGGAAGGCTAGATCAACATGGAGATAGGCTTGTTGCAGTTAAAGTTCTTGACCTTCTAAAAAATGGATCTTGCAAAAGCTTCAAAGTCGAATGCAGAGCATTGAAAAACATTCGACACAGAAATTTAGTTTCTGTCTTGAGTTATTGCTCCAGCATTGATTCAAGGAGCCATGAATTTAAGGCTCTAGTGTATGAATTTAAGGAAAATGGGAATCTGGACTTGTGGTTGCATCCAGAACAAAAGGATGCAACAACAAAATCAGGAAATCTTAATCTTTTTCAGAGGCTAAATATTGCAATTGATGTTGCTTCAGCGTTACATTATCTTCACAACCACTGTGAAACAACAGTTGTTCATTGCGATTTAAAGCCAAGTAACATTCTTCTTGATAAAGATTATGTTGCTCATGTGGGTGATTTTGGATTAGCAAGGCTTCTGCCCAAATCCTTCCATGCTTCCTCTGAACAAGGAACTAGCAGTTCAATTGCATTTAAAGGATCAATAGGCTATGCAGCTCCAGGTAATATCTTTTCCATTTTTATGCTATGCATTACATGATTTGTTAGAATTGATTTATCGAGAAAATCCTGAACTTTATCTATAGCATCACTCCCGGATAGGTTTTAGTTGGAAGACAACTTTGAGTGAACGATCCAAAATCCTTGGTTAGCGATCAGGGGAGATGCAGTCAATAAAAGTCAGAAATAAACGTTGTGTGATCAGTCAGACATAAAAGATGTTCATGTTTAATTTTAATGATTGTTCTATTAATTTATAGTCCATCAAAGTTATGAGTGAGAATTAGTTCGTAATTTGATAAAATGAATTCAGTAATCTCTTAAGAAATTGGTTCTCTTAACTCAAAACTTTTGTATTCCCAAAACTTGAATGAAGACTCTCCTCCGACTCATTACCATTTTGCTACTATGTATTAACAAAAGAAATTTGAATATAATTTACATAAGAGTTCAATGATGAGTTTTAATTATCATGTACTAATTCGAAATGAATATATCTCAAATATATTTTCTTGTGGTCATTTCATTCGATATCCATGCATAGCCCGGCACTGTTGTAAGTATATGCTATAAAAAAGAAGTGTAACATATCCTAAAAGTAATATTTATTTAAAAGTATGTCAGTATCATGGAGTCCATGCACAGCATGGGATATGTACAAGGTCGGTGTGTGCGCGCATATATTTAATTGGTCTTCTCATTGTCAAAAAAACTTTCAGAGTATGGAATGGGCCTTCAGGTATCGACCCAAGGGGATGTTTATGCATATGGGATTCTCTATCTAGAGATGTTCACAGGAAAGAGGCCAACAGATGATATGTTCGTGGATGGACTGGATCTGCATAATTATGTTAAATCAGCTTTGCCTAAACAAGTTTGTATGATTGTTGATTTATTACTTTTTTTCAATGGAGATGATACTGGAGAAGTTACGACACAAGTGGAACTAAACAATGATGAGAAAATGATGCAATGCCTTGCTTCAGTTCTGAAAATTGGTATCAAATGCTCTGCAGCATTACCAAATGATCGAATGCCTATGAATGAGACAGTAAGAAAATTACATCTCATTAAGGATGCAATAGTTGGTGCCAGAATAGACATAGCTGATCTTGATATTTGACTAGTATATGTACTTATATACATCATGATATGGGCGCATAGGCCCCCAAACCAATTTTTTTTTTTTTTTTTTTGGGTCCAGTTTTTAATGTTTTCATGCATTGAATTTAAGCTTCATCCTTTTCCGTTACAGTTTTAATTCACTTACTTCACTAGCATTTGTTAGCCGATTGAGTCTTGATTTGCAGTGACATGATGGATTCGTAGCCAATCCACCTACTCAAAACTTTTTGCAATATCCAAACATAATAAATGGCATCTCAAATTGAGTTCATCTATGTAATTGATACACGTGAAGTCAAATTCTCCCTTTAATTATGGACCATCAACTTGTGTCAAATGGCACTTATGAGTCCAAGGCCATATCATTCTGTCCATCAAAAACAATCTTTAGGACATCATTAGCATACACTAGCAAAGAAGACAGAACAATAATTTAAACTTCCAATGATTTGCTCGTAATTAAACAGGATTCCCCATTTATTATTATTTTTTTTGAACACAGATTCCCCCTTTATTGCTTAGTTGGTTAGTTACAAATTTAAAGTTCAACAACACAAGCCATACAAATATTTTTTTTTTTTTTTTTTTTGCTGCAACAATGTGGATGCCAAACCCATTTGCCACGAAGAATTTATTTTTCTAACTCTAACAACACTATGTTTATCATGTATATAAACTTTATTATATTATTGCAATAATTTCACATACCTCTCCTGAGGTTTATTGTAAGTACACCTAACTCTTCTCAAGTTTCAATAATTACACTTACCTCTCTTATTTATTTCAACAATTTTGGTAACTAAAAACACATTTTTTTATGTCAAAAAAAATTAACTGAGTATCCTAAAATACTCCTAGAAAATTTTCACTAAAATAAGAAAAATAATTCTTAAAAAATAAAAATTATTTAGTCCAATATAAAGTAAAAAATAGCCATAATATCGTTCAAGTATACAAGCCAAATTTTTTTTTTTTTTTGGTTCGACAGTGTGGATGCCAAACCCATCTACCACGAGGAATTTATTTTTCTAACTCTAACAACACTATGTTTATCATGTATATAACCTTTATTATATTATTTCCATAATTTCACATACTTCCCTTGAGATTTATTGTAAGTACACCAAAATCCTCTCAAGTTTCAATAAGTACACTTACCTCTCTTATTTCAACAATTTTGGTAACTAAAAACCCATTTTTTTATGTCAAAAAAATTAACTGAATTTCCTAAAATACTCCTAGAAAATTTTCACTAAAATAAGAAAAACAATTCTTTAAAAATAGGAATTATTTAATCCAATATAAAGTCAAAATTAGCTGTAATATTTTTCACATATTGCCACCTAATATTCAACCAGTTATGTACTCCAGACCTCTCCCATTTAGGGATCTATTTTCTCCATCTTTATCTCTATCCAAAATATCCCATAAACAAATAAGATAATTGTTAAAAAAAAAATTGAGATGATGGTATCAATTTGTAAATTCTGTACATACCTGAATCTATACTCTCAAGAGCAAATTAGAGCACCTCTTGGGTTTTTTTCCCCCTTTTTGTCCCTTTTTATTTTCTTGTAATATTTCCTGAAGTAATTATAGTAACATTCGAGATTATTGTAGTAATCTTAAGCACACAAGAGGGGTAAGTGTAATTATTGAAACTTGAGGGAGCTAGATATAATTATAATAAACCTCAGGGGAGATATGTACAATTATCACTATATTATTGTAATTTTTATTTTTCATGATGCACCCATAAAGTTACTTGACGTAGTCAAACATATTCTGTCTGATTTATATTTGAGGCTGCGCAAAATTTGATAAAAGCATAAAATTACCTAATGTATATTAGCATATCAACTGTACACATCCGATGGCCTTTTTGGAGATTCAAAAATTTCCACCATGATTTTGAAAAGAATAGAAAAAATGATGCAAAAATTGAGCCAAGAAATAGTCGGCCACTTTAATTGACCCCAAAATCATTCGATTTCTTCCTAGTCCTTTTGTCATTGATGACCCAAACCATGATATCATATCACCGTGGCTGAATGTTTTGTCCTCTTACTTCTTGTTTTAAGCGCAAGTGCAGAGCAAAGCAAAAGCAGAATTGAAACCATAACCGAAATCAAAGGCCACGGACATTGTATCTTTTGACTGGGGTGGAGAAATTTGGTAATATCAAGCAGACTTCTAAAGGTCTTGGATTGTTCCTGGACATAATTTTAGTAGTACAACCGGGATTTAAGTTGCAACTATAGATGTTAATTTGTTCCAAACTTATTAAAATAAAAGAAAGGGATAATTTCACGTACCTCCCTTGAGGTTTGCCATAATTACATTCACCTCCTTTTAGATTTTAAAAATTATACTTACACCCCTTGTGTTTATATGTTTTATAACAAAACAAGTCCATTTTGATAATGTAATGTAAAAACATTAACTAAACACCTTAAAATATGCTAAATTGCTTTTAAAAAAGATAAATAAATATTAAAAAATTAATTAATTAGTCATAAAAATGTCAAAATTATGTGTATTCTTACATTAAATTTTCAATCTCCGCCAAATATTACTTCTTCAAAACTCAGTTTTCTAACTAATTTAAATGAATTTACTTTATCTATTAAAATTTTACAAACAAATATATTAATAAGAAATAGATAACCAATTTTAAAAAATTAAGCATATTTTAAGGTATTTGGTTAGTATTTTTAGGTTACATTATCAAAATAGACTTGTTTTGTTATAAAAAATATAAACACAGGGGGTGTAAGTGTAACTTTCAAAAACCTCAGGTGAGGTGAGTGTAATTATGACAAACCTCAGGAGAGGTATGTGAAATTATCCCTAAAAGAAAAAAGATTTAAATTTGAATTCAGCTTTCTAGATTTGGCAACATCAGCCACGATCTGAAATGAGTCATGTTAGGGTGTTAAATTGACATATTTATTGTAATTAACTTCCCCTTATTTTGGTTAAGAATTGTGTTTAATACTTCCATTTATTCACTTTTTGATATTTGGCCTTAATATAGGAAATTGTGGAAAAATGTTCTCAATTCGTCTAAAATTCCAGAAGACTATGTCTGATAGAGCGTGACCACGGGCTACTGGTACTGCTGTGCAGCATTCTGGACGTGAATTAGAAGAAATTTGCAATTGGAGGGTCCCACTTTCTTTTGTGTGGTGAATCTGAATTGGGAAGAGGTTTAAGAGAGAATTAGAGTTGATTAGAAAAGAGGAATCTTCTCAAAAAGAAAAGATTTTACAAGGAAGTAGAGTTGGAGAAGGAAACAAAGAGCAAAAAGGAAAGAAGGAAGAAAAAAAAGAAGAGAAACGTGCAGGAAACAAAACAAAAGGCATAGGGGAACGCTATTTCTGCAGGAGGACATACGCAGCTTTGCAGAGAAAAATTAGAGAGTCTTCTTTTAGTTTTAGTTTTTAGTTTTTCTCTCTTCTCTCTCTAGAACAATTTCTTGTTATTTTTCTTTTGGTATTTGAAGACTCTTCTATCTAGTTGAAGGATAATTGAAGCTTTGGTTCATCTATTACTGTGAGATCTAATTGTTTTTATTATTTTCTGCGTTTTTGGGTATTTATTTATTCTCTATTTAATTCCAAGGTGATTGTGTTCATTCTTGTGTGATTATTTTTGTGCAGTTAAATAATTGGCCACTATTTAATTGTCAAATAATCTAAGGCCATCTAAAACGTCAAATCCGTAATTGTTTGATAGTTTTAGTATTTAGTGGCGAGTGATTAATTCAATCGTAATAGAAACTTTTGGATTATATCACGGGAATAAATAATCTAATTTGAACAAAGCCTCGTAGGTATTTGCTGGTTAGAATTGGTAGCTTTTCTAGATTCAAAGCTGTTGAATAATTGAATCCTAAGGTCGTACCTAGGGTTATTATTTGATTAGGGAAGTAATTAACGGTCGTACCTTGATTACCGACACAGTAAGGAAGAGCAGGTTGTTAGAGCTTCTCAACAACCATAACCAATTTATTCATGAACGTAGAAATTTATTATTGCATCGAGGATCAGTTAAATTGAACCAGAGTGGAAATTATTCCTTTGACTAGAGTCTTAGGTTTTATTTGATTTCGTTTGACTTAATTTTGTGTTTTTTCCTTTGAGTTTCTTAGGTTTAAATTTCTTTAATTTAATTATTCTCCAAACCCCCCATTGTTGTGATTTGAAATAAATAAATCGACCAGTCTCTGTGGATACGACCCTACTCATTACTATACTTGAGTATATTTTTCTTAGAGTAGGAATTATTTATTTTGCTGGTTTGACACCCAACAAGTCACTATTGTTGTCTGCATTTAACCTTCAACTGCAAACGGTCTCGTCCCATCGCAAATACTGAATTTAATGGCAAAATGTTGATAAGTACCAACAATGAACACACAGACAAAGGCAAGAAAGAATAGTTTTATCTTCTTCGGGTAAAGAAAATTGTGGCGCTGCTTTTGTTGGTAAAGAAGATAATAAAAACCTAAAGTGAACAAAAGCTGAGGCCTGACTGACATTGTCAAATAAAAGCCAAGGCCTGACTGACATTGGTCCTCATTTTCATTGTTTAACAATAGGGTTTATGATCACAAAAGAAGGAAAAAGGAAAATATTATCATGACGGTAGTTAAGGGTGTAATTCAATTGGTAATTCGGTAATTTAGTAAAATTAATTTCGTAAATTCTGTAATTTTTTTAGAAAAAATATCGACCTATTATGATTTTTAATTTAGAATTATCTAATATGATTTCATAATTTGGACCCGATATTTAATTCAATATTTATATAATTACTTCTTTTCTATTTACATAATTACTGATTTAGGTTATTGGGTTAAACTAAAAAGTTGGCGCAACAAGTATATTTCAACATTGAAAATTTATATACTAGGCCCAATATGCATTATGCAACCACAATTCAACAATCAATTCTCATTAATCAACAAATAGTCATTGAAAAATAAGATCAAAAAAATCAAATTTTATGAGTACAAATTTTAAGTAATTAATTTACTATATCATTATAAATTTTTCTTTGTACATTAACAAATTATATTTGATAATTGATAATACCGTAAATATTGCATATTTACACTTAAATATAAATGCAAGTTATACACAAACACTCGCATGCACATATTTACCTATATATAATCTATATCTAGTGTGTATGTGTGTGTATATGTATTATATGTATATTATGTGTGTACATACGTAAATACAAATACATACATACACACACATATACATCCAAATAAATGTTGCCATATGTTATCCTTGTTTGAAGAATGGGTTATTTCACATGTATGGGGTTTGCCCTCACCCACTTGTTTCTAAACTAATCGCCGTCTCTATTCCCCTCCCTCTATATTTTCTCTCTCTCTTTGCTGTTTTCAAATTCCTCTTCACCAGTAGACATAGAAGATTTTGCAAGCACTCAACAATCTCAACCTATTTAGTACGTTCTTATTGATTCAAAATTTTATTCTCTTGATTCACTTGACAAAAATCAATGATGTTTTTTAAATGATCTTGATATTTTAAGTTACATACATCCGTTGATTGATGATCTAAAAATATATATACTTTATAAATAAATAAATATATATATATTAACTATCAACTATGGTAATTTTAGATTGTCATAACGAAATGTGAAAAACAATGGCTCACTTGAAGCACCATTTAGGGTGGCCAAGATTATATTAGTACCCAACTTCATAAATAAAATAAAAAAGAAAACTCAATGAAAAGATTAATCTTTTCATTTATTATATCTAAACTACTTAGTTGAATTGAAATGCAAAAACTGCCTATCGATAATGTACACATGAAAATACATTAATAGAGAATATGTTTGTTTTCTTATTACAAATTTTCCTACATTGCTAGTTATACTACTAAAAACTACAAAAAAATAAAACATTTATTTATATTATAAAAATTAAATAATTAATACAATTGAATTATTTATAATAAGTACATCATTTTTGTTAAATTAAAAATTTTACAATTCTTTTATGTACACAAAGCACACATACAAAAAATATATACATAATTTATAAAGAATTCAGGGCACTTTTGTCAAATCAGCATATATTTTATTTTATTCTGACATCTCAATGTGATTATACCAAATATTAGAAAAGAAACACATATTCCATTCCGACTTAGTTGCCAAACACTAGAATGGAAATTTTTTTTCTGGCCCATTCTAGGTGGAAATATATTCGGGGGGGAATGGCTTTCTATTCTAAGCTATTCTTGTGTACCAAACAGCATCCATTTGTTTACCCTGGACGTTATGTGGTGATTTATGTCTACAGTCTTCTAGTATTAATGAAATGTCTATATGAATCTTGGTGCATCATGTATCTATCATTCCAAATAATTATCTAGTACTATTAAGGCCTCATTTGATAAACGACATCAATAAAAGAACTGTCTGGTATAAATGGAGTTCTATAACAATGTTATTCTCAGCTTCATCTTTTATTACTTTATATTCTTGAATTATACTTTTACCTTTCTCATTCTTTAATCTTTCCATCTCTATTTTAAATTCCTATTTTCTGTATTTAATTTATCTAATTCTGCTTCGAAAATTATTTTTTCTTTTTCTATCTCCTATTAAATGCTTTCTATTATTAAATTTTTTTATATAATGTTGCCTATTTTGGATACTATTCAAATTCCATTTTAATTTTTGTTAATTCTATTTTAGGATTTTCAAATGCTTCACTTTTTATTTGCATTTTAGGTACCTATATTATGAAATTACTATATATAAGATGCTTGCAAATTTCTATACGACATTGAAAACATTTAAATCTACTTTCTAATGTTGAAAGCCAATTACATATATAACCAAAATGTGAAGAGGATCTTTTGCCATGGTGTTGGCACTCAGTTGTTATTTCTTTATTAATTAACATTCTTGCAAATTCTAATAGTTCTATGATATCTTCATATGAACGTTTTGAATCTTAAAAATGGTATCTTCTTATGGACATTTTGAATTTGAAAATAAAAGTTTTTCTTTAAGACTTACTAAACTAATATATATCATTTTCACTATCATCGCTATCATATTTATAATATCCATCTCATTATCTAAGTCTTCTAGTATTTTTAGCCTTTCTTAATTTTATCTTGCTAATAAGGACATGTGATTGTTGGATGATCTAGTTTACAATATATATGGCAACTACATTTTTTATTACTAGTTTTTTTAACATATCTATTTGATTTTTTTTACTGGTTTTTTTATAGTTTGTACATTTTTTAAGACATTTTCTTTTGCCAGATTTCTTTATCTTCTTTAGTAATTTAAAAAATTATTTCCTACATCTATATTCTTTATATAGTTGAGGAGTATAAATTACCTTTTAACAAAATCCATAACTTCGCTTCTTTAGTGTCTTTTTATTTCGATTTATGTACACTTCTTTCTAACCTTTTATATGATAAAAAATATTTTTGGTCCTACTCCTAAGTTTGGTGGAAAGTTATGTTCTTTCCATTTATTTTTCATTTCTCTTCTGAAATTTATTTTTAATTTCTTGAAATATTTATTCACTATATCTTCATCTAAGCCTCGTCCCATTTCTTGAAAGTTATGTTTTTTATGATAAATTTATGTAATCTTGACTTAATTTTCTAAACGTACATATAATTGCTTAGAATAAATTATTCTAATTGGCTTACAGCCATATCTTGTAAAAAGTATTATTAGCTTTACTTGGGTCTAAATCTAAACATATTATTTTGATTTTGCTAACAAAATTTGTTTGATTATTTCCTAATGCTTTTATCTTTTTTATCTCATTTGGACATTTTTTCTTATACGATAAATAAATATTTAAAGCAAGTAACTTCACATGCGTTCAGCCTATCCATGGCTATGCCAAGCTCTTATACCATTGGATTCCCATTTATCAATAATCTCGGGCCATAACTATGAATCCCAAAATGATAAATTTAACATCAAACCATTATTAGCTACTGCTGGTAACTAAGTACAGCTTTCTACTGGTCTTCTTCTACCATGTGTTTTAATTCTTGCATCATCGTTCTTATTTATTAATCTTTCTGAGTAAATTGGTTGTTTTTTTCCTAAATCATATGTTTCTATATTATTACGTGATCCTCTGATTCCTTTTACTATCATTCCTAGATAATACTGTCGACAATTTTGAGTTAATATTTTTTTATTAGTTTCCACTCCTATTACATTTAATTTTACTATTTGGCACTGATAGGGTGCTAATTAATGGACTAATTTATGTTTATTTCCTTTTTATTATTACCAAATATTGTGCTAATTGATTGATTCTACTCATATTTGGTATAATTGATGTTAATTGCAGGAAATTATATAAAGAAGGAAATAAAAGGAAATTAAGAGATTTTTTCCATAAAGATCACGCGCGAAATTGACGCGGGCACGCCTAATTCTCACGTCCAAGATAAAACGCCCAAAAAATCCTGCACAGAAACTTCCAACTTGGAGTCACAGCTTGGATGGACGTTTTCCTCCCCGAGTAGTTTAATTGTGTTAGGAAGTTGCTTTTATTTGTGTTTCCTTATTTTTAAAACATCTCTTCCAAAGAGAGAATTTGGAAAGACTTTGACTACTAAAAATTAGGAGATAATTATGGAAGGGAATTTTAAGGAACGTTACGTGATTTTAGATCCAAGAAGGAACGCCTCTTCCATAAGAAAATTCTGCAGATATTCTTCTACGCTCTCTGTAGCAATTTCTCTCTTTTCATCTTTTGCGTAAAGTTCTCTCCCATGGAGAGCAACTAAACTACTTGTTCTAGTCAAGGGTCAATTTGAAGACTTGGTTCCAAACATCTATGAGATCTAATTAAATTTCAGTTGTTTCTTTTATTCATTGGTATTTATATGTTCTTTGGTTTAATCTTTATGATTATTTTGTTCTTGAATGTCAAGGGGCCGATATTCGAATTAACATAATAATCTATAGCCATATTAATCAATTGAATCCGCAATTGTTTGATTGATTAATTCCAGTGGTGACTAGCTTGATTAATTTCATGTTAGGAGAGCATATAATCAAATTTAAATAAACCCTCGTAGCTTGTTTATTGATTAGGATTTGGGCTTTTCTAGTTTTTAATGCAATCAAGGAATTAAATCCTACGGTCGTACCTAGAGTTATTTCTTGGTTAGGGAAATAGGCAACGGTTGTACCTTGGCTATCGATAAAGTAAGGAAGAGTTGGCTATAAGCTATAACAAATCTATTAATGAGTAACTGAACTATTTTTGCATCCATGATCAGTTGTGTGAACCATGTCTGAAAATTGTACCTTTGGCTAGAGCTTTGTTTTTATTGATTTTAATCTCTATTTATTTTCCTTGAATTGTTTTTAATTAGTTAATTGTTATTTTCAATTTATTCAAAACAAATCCCCCCAATAGTTTTTACTCTAAAAGAAACAAGTTTTCCTACAATCCCTGTGGAGACGACCCTGCTCACTGCTGTATACAAAATTTATATTGTCTTGGAGTAGGATTTTTTATTATTGCACAGATTTGACACCTGTCAGGCACTTATGTGTACAAGATACAAATCTTTCACCATAATATTGATATAATGAAGATTTACTTAAGAAATTTCCAATTTGATATATCGGCGATAGTTTAGTTAATTATATTTTGTTATTCCTAAAATGTTCGACCCATAATTCTACATCTACTAATTGTTATATTCTAAATACTCTTTTTTATTGTTTTTGCTTTTCAATCTTATAAATAGGTTTAGGCTTAACCAACTATTAAAGATAATAATTTGTCTATCAATGATATAATATTTATAGCTAAATGATTCCTTGTGGTTTTGGATATTTTCTTTCTTTACTAAGTCAAAATTTTCAAGTTGACTAAGTAAATTATTTATATCGTTTTCTATTTTAGGATTATGTTTTAAATTTCTTTTTATTATTTTTATTTTTCTTTCTAAGCTATTTAGTGTTTGAAATTTTTTTATTAAGAGTAAAATTGTTATATTATCTTGTCTAGTTGGTACGTGATATCCTTTACCAACTCCTTCAAAATTGCTTAATCGTTCATGATCTCTCTGATAGTTTTTAGCCTCTTTTAGTGCTTATCAATATTCTATACTATTAATTCATTGTAAGTAATTCACTTGATTTTAACTTATTTTCTAGACTAGTTTGAGTTTTGATTTGTTTTTCTACTTGTTATTTAAGCTTTTTAATATCTAATTCTAAATCTTTAATTTTTTTTTAGATTAATCATCAGTAGTTAGATTGGCTATTTTAACGCTATTTTAGTTTCCTTATTCCTCTATATGTTCTATTTTTTTTTTTCTAATCCTTTAATTGATTGCTTTTTTTTTCCTATGTATGTGATTAATCCTATGACTTTAAATTCTCTACCGAACTATTATTTTATGGTTTCAGATGAATTTATTAAAAAGTTTGTTATAGTATTCAAATGCTTATCTTTATATATAATGTAAGGCTTGCAAATAACCAATTAAATTTGAAGTGTTATTTACGTATTTATTTAATTATACAATTTTTGGGATTAAATTACAAGATGGTGATAATCCATCTAACCCCTAAATGCAGTATTGGTGTTTGTATTTAGAGTGCTTGTGGATTATAAGCAAATAACATACTATGATAAATAAGCTAGTAAATTGGGTCACTAAGTTCTCACTCTTGCATACCCTAAGTCAAAATAATAACAATGTGGTCAACTTTGTGGAGGCTCGTTACTAATTTATTAAATACTAGTAATTTTATTATTTAACTATTTAGTTACATTATTTATATACAACTACTAGACTTAAGAGACACTGTAGCCTTAATGTTAGATTACACAAAATCAGTGGGTAGATTTGCATACCTGAAATGTTTAGCACCTGATGGTGATCATACCAACAACTTACCGAAACTATGGTTGTTCACAATGACCCCTAGATTTTAATCATATAACCATTTGTTCATTTATTTGTGCACTAACATCATTAATGTTATTGGCTTGGATA